>CAIGRP010114662.1:0-68682 GCA_903798385.1 Fraxinus cuspidata | reverse complement strand
ACACTTCTGTAAGAGATGTGAATATTTTTTCCTTCAAATGAATCCACCCAATGAGGTACAGTTTTTCTCTCATTCTTAGTATACTCCTCATAAATAAGAACAACGTCGTTCCACTCAAATGATTTGACAATAGAAGAAATGCCATCCAACTGAGAGGCCTCGTCCGATCTAATTTTAACAATGTAAGGGAATTCGTTAGAGGAGGTAACACTAGGAGCGAAAGACAATATAGGAATTTTAGCTTTCTCTGTCAGTATGGCTAAGAACTTGTCTTCGAGAAATGTCTCGAGGCCAATAATTGCATTGACATTACTGTTCTCCAAAAGATCCACAGCTGCATTAGGAACATGAGGAGGACTAATTAAGATTGCATAGATGCAAAAGTTGAGATAGACTTTTCAAAAAATAAAAAGTAAATCGACAGATGTATCAAAATAATCAAGAAATTAATAAAAAAATATATATATATTTTTTTTTAACGCCCCGAAAATTTTATAGAATAAATTTTTTATTTGTTTTATATGCTACATTTTAATATTTTTTTTTAAAAAAAATGAGGATTAAAATGAAATATATTTTAAAAATCAATTTTATTTTTGAATCAAATAATTAGATTTTGATAAAGCGAGTTTTAATATATCAATATTGAACTCGTTGGATAGCTCGGAAATATTCGACTCAAGAAAATGTTATTTTGGATAAGAACACATTAAGTTGACCCAATTGAATGAAAACAAGGATAAATAAAATTTTAAATAGTTTTTAACCCAAATCAATTTCTCCCTCTTGGCCATGTGTGGTGTGAAATGATAAAATTGATTTTGACAATGATAATTTTTTGGTTATTGGATGAAGTTTAAAATTAATCATAATTCTATTATTTGAAATCAATTCTTATCCAAATTCCTTATCTACATCGTTTTTAAATTCTAATTGCATACAAATTCAATTGAAAATTTCAACTATAAATACTGTCGAAATTCTCATTATTTCACCATAGAAAATAAAAAGAGATACGGTAGAGAGAGAAGAAGAAGAGGAAAAAGTATAGAAAAATGGAAGATCTTTTTACGTGCAAGATTTTATTATTTCCAACCTTTTAAAAATCAAGGTAAGATACTCTTGTACAAGTTGTTTGTTTCCTTGTATTTTTATATTTAGTAATTTATATATGAATTGCCGTGGACCTTCGGGTTCTTTATTAAAAGATAAGAGATCCTATTAGAATTTAAGATAACCTAAGATAGGTGTGTCGTTTGGTCACCGATATACTCCATAAAAAAAGAATTGTATGAAGTGTTTATTTTATTGTTATATAATTGAGTATGAGAACGACACGTATCTTACTATGTATTTTTAAATACTCACTCTTAAAAAAATTTACAAGTTAGTTCGAATCGATTGTGACTGTGGTGAGATGGTGATGCGGACTCCCGGAGGAATTGAAGAAATAAAAACATTAAGTTTTTTCCTTTAATTTATTAGTGAGTTTTAATTATTCAAATGCAAGTTATTTAAGTAGTGATTATATTATTTTCTTAATGATACAATTTCCATGTTTAAAAAAGAATTACGAATTTCTTTTCTTTCAAATGATTGATATTAATGATTGTTTTAAATAATTAAATAATAACTTTAAATTTGGTTCCTAAAATATTATTTTACATGTTTGTGTGTTTAGCTTTTGAGTGATGTTTTAAATTTTACCAATTAGAAATTTCATATTTTAAGAAGTTTCAAGTTTTATTTATTGTTTGAGTTTTCTTGATTTGAGTATTCTCTAGATTGAAATGATTTGTCAAAAAAAAAAAAAACATAAATTGTCTAAGAAAAGGTTGGGATTTAAGCGGTCCGCTTGTGACCCTCCCCCATCTGGAAGCCATTTGACTGTGCATTATTCAAATTAACAAGACGAAAAATGATATTTCAAAACTTTCCAAATTTAAGATTATTTTATTTTCTAGAAATTTTCAATTTGAGAAAATCCTATTTTAGAAAATTTTGAAAAATATGGTATTTTCATAAATTTTAGGGGTTTAAAAATAATATAAAGTTTTTAAAGTTTTAAATATACAATGTTATAAAGAATTCTTGTCACGTGGCTCTCACTATTCGACACTCTCCAATTTTTCCAAGGTATGAAATAAAATATCATTATTTTATCATGATTATGAATTTCCTTGGTTTATGTTATGATTGGTAAAGTATCTAAAACTTTTCAAGTGGTTAAAGTAATTTTGAGGACTAAATTCTATTAAGGAGGGGAGATTGTAATGCCCCGAAAATTTTATAGAATAAAATTTTTATTTATTTTATATGTTATATTTTATTTTATTTTTCAAAAAAAATGAGAATTAAAATGAAATAAGTTTTAAAAATCAATTTTATTTTTGGGTCAAATAATTGGATTTTGATAGAACAAGTTTTAGTATATCAATATTGGACTCGTTAGATAGCTCGTAATTAATTGAAGTATTCGACTAAAAAAAGTTATTTTAGATAAGAACACATTAAGTTAGACCAAATTGAAAGAAAATAATGATAAATAGAATTTTAAAATAATTTTTAACCTTAATCAATTTCTCTCTCTTGACCACATGTGTGTCTAAATGATAAAGTTGATTTTGACAATGATAATTTTTTTATTATTGGATATCTATTATTTGAAATCAATTCTTATCCAAATTCTTTATATACATCGTTTTAAAATTCTAGTTGAATACAATCTCAATTGAAAATTTCAACTATCAATACTTTAGAAAAAAAAAAATAGAAGATCTTTTACGTGCAAAATTTTATTTTTCCAACCTTTTAAAAATCAAAGTAAGATATTCTTGTGCAAGTGATTTGTTTTCTTATACTTTTATATTCAATAATTTATACATGAATTGTCAGTGGACCGTCAGGATATTTATTAAGAGATAAGAGATCCGACGAGAATTTATGATGACCTAACATGTGTGTAGCTTGGTCACCGATATACTCCATAGAGAAGAGTGGTATGAAGTGTTTATTTTATTGTTATATAATTGTGTATGAGAATTGCACGTATCTTATTGAATATTTTTAAATACTCACTCTTATAACCATAGAAAAGAGTGGTAAGAAGTGTTTATTTTATTGTCATATAATTGTGTATGAGAATTGCACGTATCTTATTGAATATTTTTAAATACTCACTCTTACAAAATTTTACAGGTTAGTTCAAGTCGATTGAGACTGTGATGGGATGGTGATGCGATCTTCCAAGAGGAATTGAAGAAATAAAAACATTAAATTTGTTTTCATTTAATTTATAAGTTAGTTTTAATTGTTCAAATGCACGTTATTTAATTAGTGATTATGTTATTTTCTTAACAATACAATTTCCATGTTTAGTTTAAATTTATGGATGTTCCAACTATATTTTTTACTAAAGAATATTATTTTATCGTTACGCCTTTGACACAAAGAAAATTTAATTTTTGGTAACAATTCAAGGTTTCTGAAATTTTGGGTGTTACATTATTTTCTCTTTTTACGCTTGAACCATAATTTGGGCATAAACAGGAGAGGCATAACAGATAATGACTGATAATTATCCTTCGATCACCAACAAATTCATAATCAAAATGTTTAAAAGGATAAATAAATAAAAACTAACATGAATTATCCCCCACGAATAGTGAAACTTCCAAAAAAAAAAAAGGAAAATAGATGCATATTCTTCATTATAGAAATAAATGTCGCCAAACTGTCGAATATTTTCAAATTCTCACAGCAAACTTTGAAATAATCTTGGCCCTTTTTCATCATTGAATGTTCAAAACGAAGAAGAAACCAAGACTGACCTGCTGATAGAACACCAAGTGGTCTTCCATGAGAGTCTCTTACATGCAAAACTGTACGCGTTGCGTAGTGACTATTCGACGCGTAAAAATCAGAAATGGCCATAGAAATGCAGGCATGGATAGTCTTCCCAACCCATGATCCCATATCAACTATGACTCCAACTTCGATTTCTTGAATTCTATTTGATGAGCTAATCAAATTTGCAGCATATAATTCATCAGTTACAAGACCAAAGCAAATGAAGAATATGAGAATTCTGCAAACATTTGCCATTTTCTTTTCATCTAATTATTAGCAGCTTGAATACATACAGACTGTTTTCTTTTCATATACATATGCAGCAGCTGTAAAATGAAACATGATGAAACATTGAATATTATTTTAATCGATTGGCGGGCAAGTCTACCGTGTGAGCTGTTTGCTTGGATTTTGAACTTGCCGAGGACTATTACTAGCGAATATTTAAAAATAGCCCTCTTGTAATAGTTATATATTTACTTTTTAATGAAGAAGAAGATGAGAGCAATGTGACGGAGTGTTTAGGAATATCAATATAAGGGTGTGTTTGAGCCATATTATTTTAAAAGAATGTATTCTGGAATAATAAATTGATAAAGAATTTGTGATTGAAAAAGAATGAAAAGTTATTAATGTGATAGAAAATATTATTTTATTGAAAAATGTGTGGTTTAAAATGAGTAGAAGAATGAAAATAAAAATTTTAATGTGTACCAAACAGGGGCTAAAAGTAACTATGCAACATACAATTAATAAATGAGGCCCGCGCCACCAAAAATTGTACTTGGATAGTCCCTGTCTCGAACTGAGAATACACGAAGAATGAACACGAATAGAACCTTCAAATTACTTGCACCTCCAAGGTAAGACTCCTTGCATGGCAAGGGCTCTAGGCCCCGAGTGGTGGGCATGAGTGGTCCGGGGACTCAAGGCATGACTAGGTCAGCTGGAGCTTAAATGACATCATAAGAAGCAGCAAAATATTCGGTTTTAGTTTCTTCAATTACCTATGAATAAAATATCAATTTTGAACTCCCAATAGATAAAATTAATTCATTAGATGACATAAATTATTGGTATTCTTTTTCCCTGGCTGAAGCCATTGACCTATCAAATTTATTTTTCTAATTTGGCTCCTGTTTGGGCTCCATTTTTTCAAATTATAATGAGGGGAATAGTAATCTTTGAAAAATGTGTGATTAAAAAAGAAGAAATTTTTTTTATATTTACCTGTAATATTATTTTATTGGAGAATGTGTGGTTGATAAGAAAAGAGAGAAATTAATTTTAATTTAATAGGAGCCAAACATGAGCTTAATAAAGTTTGAGATTAATATTTTTTTTTTCCGATGAAATTAATAATAATGAATATATAGATTTAGACTTAGTAATATAACATATTACTATAATATAAAATTCAAAAATAATTTTATACTAATAATATTGAAGAAGATCATTGTAATGAATATTCTTTTAATAATTTTTATAACATGCACAGAATAAATAATTTTTTTAATCAAACATTTAAAAGGTTGATTTTGTAACAAACAAAAATTTTCCAGATATTATAACTGATTTTTTGGTACAACTAAGCCCCTGTTTGGTACACATTAAAATTCACATTATCATTCTTCTACTTATTTTCAACCACACATTCTTCAATAAAATAATATTTTTCATCACATCAATAATTTTTCCTTCTTTTTCAACCACACATTCTCCATCAATCTACTATTTCAAAATACATTCTTCCAAAATAATGTGGGTCAAACACACCCTAAAGCTGATTCTCTTAAAATCAACCACCCGAAACTTTAATCGCCGCCATGGATTGCAAGCAAAAGAAAAAGAAGATTAATTACATTCTATATATTCCAGATGTCGACTCAAGTACGAAACGACGGCAGGTCACAATAGATAAATGGAAGTGTTCAATACATTATTATTCAGCATAATATTTTTATACAACCAAAATAGTGAAGGGGACTTTTAGCATTCAATATTATTGTGTTTGACATTGCAGGTATGATCTGTTCAAGTTGAAGGACTGGAAGGAAACAATTAATATGTGGACTTTGAAGTTTGAAGAGAACTGAGTACTGGAAAAATCCATTTTCTAAACGGTTTTAAATTTATAATAACTCATTCAACACAAATTTATGACCAGAAGTGTCCCATTTGTTGACATTTAAGGCAGGATACCGACAGTTTTTCTTCTCATAAATCATAGCCAATCAAAACTCAGGATTCCTCATTCCAAACCCTGATAGGTGGCTTATGCCCTGGTGGCTCCTTCCCATAGACGCGAGCCTCCCTCTCGGCTAGTTATCCCGAGTACTCGAGTTATTTGAGCATGAGACATATTGCACCAGATGTACGCAATCTGATCTATGACGACTAGATGAATAATGCATCCTCATGAGTTTCAATGATTTACTTATTACGTTTTATTGTTATTCTCGAATGAGATTATCTACGCCATGTTTATCTTCCTTCTTTTTAATAATAATAATCATCTTTAACTCTCGTACTCATTTCAACTGTACATTCACGTAATAAAATATTTTGCAAGTAAACCCAAAATTTTCCCTACTGTATATTCTCAAAAAAATTACTATTAAAAAACATCAATTTTTTTTTTCAAAATGATGACGGGACTCCTTCCGCTGGAGGTTTAATTTATGGCGCCTCCCAGCTGTAACTCTCTTTTTTCTACACCTGTGGTTTGACTTCTATAAATTTGCTACAGCCACCATGCATTGTTAATTAATTGTCACTTTTCATTCTCTAATTTATTGCAGGAATTATTTTAATTATCAAACTTAATGTTTGTAATTATTAAGAATACGATTCCACTTATGTAAAAAATTACATAAGCCTCCTCTGATATCATCTTCTGTAACAGATTCTCCTTACAAGTACAAAAAAAAAAAAACAAATATAAAGTTCACCTTTCATTTATGTAGGAAGTCGTTAACCCACTAAAAAAACATCCCAAATTTTTACATACTAACTTTGCATTGTATGTTGAAGCATTTGTTTCTTCATATTGGTGAAGATAGAAAGATTGTACAAGTATGTTAAAGGTGGGTTGGGCTTGTTTGGTAAGGTTATTATAAGGGTGTTAAATGATGCGCTCGTTCACGGGAACGAGATGAGAGAGAGCCAGATAGCCTCAAGAAAGTTGGACTCAGACTTGCCCCTTGATGAGGCAAATCGAGCCAGCTCGCAAACCGCTCACAGCTACCTCTCTCTCTCTCCCCCCCTCTTTTTTTTAGCCAAATATTGCATTTTGTAGCTAAAATGTGGTTCGCACGTTTTATTCGTTGTTCGGCTCACTATTGAAAAGAGTTGAGATGGCGAGCTACTCATCCCACTTAACACCCCAAATTTATAAAAGAAGAAAAGTTAGCTGATTTTGTCTATTGTACGGCACACTCATTTTCAGTAATACTTACGAAACATGCATTTAAAACATAAGCTCAAAAACATAAAAACACATCCCGTCCGGAAAAATAAAACCTAAAGAAGCCATGAATTAGCAACATTTATGAGACTAAAATAGAAGTATTAGAAGCCAAATCATCACAAACTTTGTTATAAATAACTGTAAATTGTGGCTATAGTACAAGACATATCATTACATATTACTCATTAAGTGGCATTTGTCCTACCATTTGTATTGGCTGTAAATAGGTATCTAAAATTGGATACCAGATTTCTTACCGCCAAAATTCTGTTAATGTAGTATCTGAGGTACACTTTATCACAGAGTACAAAGACCAAAAATAGAAGAAGGGCCACAGCTTTACAAATGGCATTAACAAGAAATACACGAGAGAAATTAGTAATCTCCAGAGTATTGGTGGCAGGTAGCTTAGTGTCTATAGAAGATAATGACGATTGACTTGTAAACCATTTATTCTCCAACGCCCGAAGTGTTTCCTCTTCTCTGAGCATCGCTATCTGTCTTGACATTTCATGGACCAATGGTGAACCTTTTGGAAAAACCTACAGTGTTCATCAATTATAAGCATGCATATAATCACACAAACATGCCTATGTACATAGATTATACGTACACACAAACAAACACATAAACCCCGTTACACTCAACCACCTTTTTTTGTATTTTCGTTCCAAAATAGTAAATAACATATGAATATTCTATTAAATAAAGGGGTTGGGGCAGTGAGGGGGGAGGACGTGCACGCACATATTTTTTGAGGAAGAAGAATCTTACAAAAGCAAAGCCATTACTTATCTCTGAGGTGTCAATTATGGCATAATCATCATGTGGATACCTCGCCAGGAATACTTTAAGGTAAGGAATTTCTTCAAGAATAGCACTAACGCCGCCTTTTTCACTTCCATTTTTCAAAGCCTGATCATATTCCTCAGGTGAATTAAAAGGCTTAAGTCTGTTATCCTGAAAATTCAGGTTGCTGACAAGTCCCTTTACAAAAGAGTTTGTTGAGTACCCTATGTAATCGTTTTTTGTCAATTTTATCCGTTGAACTGTCAAAAGTGAACTCAAGTTTGCAGTATAACTTGATGTCAGTATAAGTACTACGAAAAACCAAACCCCCACAACAAATCTTGATAGATTACTTTGTAATCTTTCTCCTGCAAAACCAAAGAGAAACACAATTCACAAGCTGAAAATGTATCCTTAAAACTCAAGTTCATATTTTTGTTTCGGAGTTGCCATCTAACTTTATCCTATATGCTATGTTGTGATTCCTAAAGGCGGGCCCAGAGGAAGTAATCACCTCTTGTGCTTATCAGAAGGGGCTGATTACCTGCTCTAATTTGGAAATAGGTTACAAAATCTGTTATAGAAATCATACATTAACCTCTGCTGTTAATTCTTAACAGAACTGTTAACTTTGGTCCTGAAAAGATGATCGAATCTCATTAAATGCCTAGTTACTTTTCAATGCCGTTTGTCTGGGTCTAACTTGAAAAAAGAAAAATTAGATACCCCCTTTTTCTTCAAAAATTGCACAGGAAGTTTGCATTCCTTCCTGAAAATATCGCCGAGCCATCTCATTTCATAAAAACTGGCTCTCCCTCAGTCTTTGGTTTCATTACTGAATCAGAAGTTTATTTGTTAAAAGATATGAGGTAGCATATAACGAGTTTGTAATCTGGAGTTAGTGAGAACCAGTGTTCACAGATTAATTAACCCTATATTGACAACTGCTAGTCTAAAATTTATGCTTATGTTTTCTTTGTTGGTTCAATTCTGGTTTTAATCCAGATTATGTGTAATCGAGATATGAAGTTAAAACCTTTTTTTTTATACAGAACATAAGATAGTTGAACATGTTTTATGAGATTGGGTGCTCAAATATGTATTTTACTCCTCAACGATAACGATGAAACAAAGTATCTTTTCCAGAATTTAGCGAAGCTTCATATTTGACCAAGCCAAACTAGGATCATGTAAAAAACTAACTCAAACAAAGTCTTGTTTCTCCAACAAAACTATATCTGGTTTGAGATAATTTTTTAGTTTCCAAATAGAGCCTTGTTATCTGACTGCATGGGATGATTTTGGGGAATTAATACTATAGTAATCTATTGGAATCTCAATTGGGCTAAACCTCCATTCATTCTAGATTTCCTTGTGTATGAGAGGGTTGGGGATGATTTAGCCTAATTTGCTGCTGGGGGTTGGTTTTGTGGTTTTCTGGATGAAGCAAAAAAAGTGAATTCTACAATGGAGGCGAACAAACAAGAGAATAGAATAAGATGATTTGGTGACATTCAAAGAAACCTGCTAGATCCACAAGTTAAGAAATCTGATGCTAGTATTAATAGTAAACTTAGAGAAAGATATATGAAATCCTGTAGGTTAAGATTTTGTGGCTTAACTTTAAGATGACTCTTGATATACTGAAAGGAAATAAGAATATCCAGGTTGCGTACTCTAGGTAAATATCAGATGAGTTTTTAGAAGAGAGTAATCAATTCTTTAAATTTTCTGATGGGAGTATGTATTGAGTTTTAGGAAGAGAGTAATGTGGTGAATTTTTGGAAAGCCAAGGGATCGGAGTACTAATAATACCAGATTTTGGGATGATTGTTGGTATGGTAATATACCGCTAAAAGTGAGGTTTCCTTCCTTGCATCGCATTATTATGGTGTCTTCTGCTATGGTGAATGACGTTTTATCCATCCACAATAGGAGTTATTGTTGGAATATTACTTTTCAGAGGGGTTTTCAGAGGGGTTTGCAGGATTAAGAATTAGATAATTGTGCATTGTTTCTGACTTATTTGTATGAGGTGCAAATTCGGGTAGGAGAGGATGATCGTAGCCGATGGAGGTTGGCACGGAATGGTATTTTTTCATTTCGCTCTCATTTTAGATCTCTCTTGGGACCTGTGGAGAGTTCATTCCCCTAGATGATGGTGTAGCAATGTAAATTGCCTCCACATGTGGCATTTTTACTGTGGACGGTTGTGAGGAGACAGGCATTAATGATGGATAACCTTCGAATAAAAGGCTTTATACATTGGCTCACCACGATATAGTGTAGGAGTGATGGGGAGATGCATGACCACTTGTTCATTCACTGTGACGGTGTCCGTTGGCTGTGAAATAGTATTCTGGCTTCTCAACATATAGATTGGGTGTTGCCTAGACGTATAGAGGACGTGTTGCGGGCATAGAGGAGGAAACTTCATGATAAGGATAGCAAACTTGTTACCTTAGAATAGGGCCCTACGTAACATACGTGTGTGGGGAGAGAAATGAACAACCGATACTTTGAAGACCAAATACGGACCATAGAGCAATTTAGAGAATTATTTTATTGACTTTGTATACTTGGTTAATGTCGCGACTAGTAATTAAACTGATAATACACTACCTATGTATTCTTATTTAAGTGATAAAATTTTCTCCTATAAAAAAAATTTATTTGTTCATCGATAAAAAGAAGAAAGTTTATTTCTGGTTTCCATTTTTTTTACTCCGTCTTCATTAGCGAACACTAGCTAGTCAATCAACAATATTTGTTTCTACAATGGGAAAAAGGATATTCTATAGTTCCACAAAGGCTAAGACCAATGAATTTCTTCACCACTCTTAAACCCGAAAATGGTTATAGCACAAGTATTATATTCCTATTTCCAAAAGTAAGAGATGACGATATGTTTAATTATCTGTGTTAAAATAATGTTGTCACCTACATCGTCTGGATACTACAAATAGAAAAATAGGCGGGAAATATGGTGACAATAGACAGGTAACTTACTTTGAGCATAAACAAGAGTTGATGCCGCGAACCAAAGTATTGTCCCAATTTGCCATGCTAGAGAACCTTGGAATTCTTCATTCGTAGGGTGTTCAATAAACCAGACAATAATTCCCGTCAGAATGAAGAAACCAGCACTCATTATCCATAGGTCCGCACTAAGTGGCTTTAAGAAGAACCATGGGTCTTTATTGTCCAATCGTGCTACCATTCCAACACCTATCTCAGTGTATGGCAACGTGAAGTCAACATATTGAGACCTGTTCGAAGTGATAGTGATGTCCCCTATGGCAGCATCAAAAATCTAGTCCATTCATGACACATAGTGCAATATGAGTTAGAATAGCATCACAAGGGTAGATTTTCTCCAATATTTATAAATTCAAGTCCTACTTTACATACAGGAAATTGTAGAGAACCAATTTGAAGGCTCTTCCGAATTTAATACTTCTAATAATAAAGTGGAAAAACTAGACCATGTAGTTTAGTAACCAATCAAACTTGTCTAGGTTTTTCCTTGAATAGTCAAGAATATGGAAGATTAACATACCTGCTGAGAGACCTGATTTATGAGATCATTATAACTTCCATTGTGATTGTAGAAGGGAACAAATTCATAAACTATGGCTCTGTTCAATCTCTGAATTGCCATATCGAATACATCTACACAGAAGCCAGTGAATGTTGTTTCATTTGTTTGTTGATCGTGCTGCAAGCTTATCAATTCATGGAACCTCGAGTTCATCGGAATCCCAACTCTTAAAGGTCTACCATCCATTTGAACTAACCAACCTTTTGGAGCAGTTTTGGAGAATCCTGGCCAAATAATAGTTTCCAGGCTGCTAGAGGAACAACTGTTGGTTGATGGATATATTTCCTTGGTGAGTCCACAAGCTGGTGTCCAGAAACCTACTCTTTTTCCCACATTTCCTATCATATTTACTATTTCATAAGTCTCATGGACTAATTTTGCATTCACGAGCTGAAATTCTCCCCCTAAACCTGTAAATTGAGTACTTCGAAACTTGCTCAGGAGGGCTGAACCAACATTAGAAACTCTTATGGGAGCTAAGCCTGTTAGGTTCAGTCCCAAGCCTTCTCCCCTACTTGGAAAAATATGTATTCTTTCCCTCTCAATTGCCTCTGCTAATGCCCATATTGCATCATAAGCCCATATACCAAGCACATTCAATCCCCTAATTTCCATATCAATCTGACTAAGCTGAAATTCCCTTCTCCATCTCAAAGTGAAATCCCGGAGCTTGCTTGATGCAGGAATATAAGATTTGAGACCAACTACTCCTTGAATTGTCTCAAATACTGCAGGATCGTGGAACTCCAAAAAATTCATGGTTTTGCTAGTCACAATCCAAGCAAAGTTTCCACTCATCAATTCCAACGTTTTTGCATTTTTAAAAATTTGAGATGCAAGAGAAACTGATGTATGTACAATAATTATTGATGTTCTTAAAGTTCTGAGATTATGAAGCTTTTTGATGATTTCTTCATCTGTAGCCCTGGGATTTATGGCAATATCATTTACGGCATCCACATCATTATCACGCAAGGTGTCGTGTAGATGAGATAGAATTTGTCTGGTATCTGCAGTGTCCTCGTAGATAAGTACAACAGTCCTCCATTGGAATGCTCCTAAAAAGGCAGCAACGCCGTTGAATTGAGTGGTCTCATCTTGTGCAACTTGCAACAAATAAGGATGTTCATTGAATGATGATGTTGAAGAAAATGAAAGCAACAGCACATTAGCTCTGTCACATAGTGTCGCCAAGAAGGTCTGTTCACTTGACATTTCTGGGACTATGATAGCATGCGTTTCAGCATTTTCCAGAAGATCAAAAGCTGCATGAAGAAATAATAAGAAATCGTGAGTCAGAATAATCTAAACCTCCACAAAACGAGGCAGTTTTTCAGTAAGCCTAAAATCATGTGCTGGAAGAATTCCGGGTTCATGGATTTCTGTCTACCTTCCAGCAACTTCCTTCAGAATATACATATTGCTCTTACATAAGAGAACAAATAAGTGCAGAAATAAAATGACTCACCAGCAGCTAAAGAATTGAGCGGTTCTCCTCTCAAATCTCTTGTTTCAAGAGCAATCCTTGTTTTATACTGTCCATTGAGCATGTAGAAGTCTGAAATTGCCATTGTAATGCAGCTGTTAACAACCTTCCCCACCCATGATTTCGAGTCCAGAATAAGACCAATCTTTATGGTTTTCGTTTCTTGGTCACTGTCCTGAGATGCATCAGGATATGGTTGACCATGAAATTCACAGAAGAGAAGGAATAAGATGACGACGTGGATCTTCATCTTCAACTTCCCTTAGCCAATATTCTAAGCCTTAACGACCTTAGTTTGATAAACAAGTTGCTGCTGCCAGCCTGTACATTGTAATTTATATCCGAGGTAGAGGTGGACCAAGTCGCCATATGTAATTTCCATTGACATTCTACAATAACACGATCAGGAATCAACGAAATCTTCAGTTTCAATAGAACCACAAGAAATCGTGGTCGTCCACGCAACTGACATTTCACCAAACACCTTTTCTGCATCTCTGTAGAATCCGTCAGCTATAACCTCACTTTCATTGGGTACTTAATTTGGATCGATTTCGGTAAATTCTTCAGACATTATGTGGGTTCGTGACAGCTGCATGGATAGCGAAAAAACGAATCGACATTACATTGTATTCCTCGAAGTTTCTCATATCCCTTTCAAGAAAGCTGACTTCATGGCGTATTCCTAGTTTTTCGGCTATGAACGTTGACTACGAGTGATTACAAATTTTAAAAAATTAGCGCTTGTTTCACGCTCTTTTTTTTCAAGAAAACGTTGTTTTGTACAGTAGAAGTGGACCCTCAGTGATTCTTTTCAATTTGCTTACAATAGATACAATTCACCTTTTCTTCCATGCAAATTTTTATGATTCCAAAAGTACCCTCCAATTTCTTTAAACGTTTTTGGTGTTAAGAGAGAGAAGTACCAAAGGGGGCAATATTTTAGTTTCGGAATGGTTATTTGAGGGTAAAAATGGGAAAACAATTTTCAACGCTTACGTTAGGTGGACCAATAGTTTTAAATTCATATACTACTGTTTCAAAAAATGAAATCAATATAAAAAGATAAATTAAAGAGCGTCAAATGGATGCTTAACATGTTCACTACTCTAAAAACTAAAAAGCGAACGTTGACTACGAGTAATTATAAATTTTAAAAAAGGAAATTTCCATTTGTACGGAATAAAAAAAATTACATTACACCTTTCACGAGGGTGGGTCCCACGCAATATAAAAGTAAAAAAGATTACCTCACCTACCCCTTTGTCACTGTCTGTAAGACTTTGTATATCCTTTAAAAAATTAACTTATTTATCGTGTTCTAAAAAATGGTGTCTAAACGCTTAAGTGTGAAACGAGAGCAAAAAGCATCGCTTCGGGCTTTTTTTAATTCTTTATTTTATTTTTTAAATTTTTTTTAACGCCTAGACAGGCCTAGTGCACGCTTTTTTACGCCTTTGAATGTTTTTTTATGTTTTTTTTTTTTACTTTAATTATTAAATATGTTTAGATTGATTTAAAATTTAAAATCACGTAATAAATAAATTAGTAATTTCAAGATATAATGCGACTCGTGATTCGATTATGACATCTTCCTAAAATACAACTAAATCATTGTTTGTTTTTCCTAAATTGATGTCGCATTGGATCTCATCTCTAACTTTTCTTAATATGGTAAGAATTTATGGTGTAATTTTCTCATACTACAATGAAAAATCATTCGATGTCACTACTTTGAGAGCTTCTTATCTCGAATTGGGCTCCATAGTAGATCTATCATATTCAACTTCATTATTTTGCTTTCCTACTATTTTAGTTTATATTTAAATAGAGTTTTTGCTTGGTTAAATGTTCATATATTAATATAGTACGTTGAATAACGTAAATTTTTTTCTTAAAAAAAATAAGTAGACTCATGCAGTTTACTTGGTCAAAGTCAAATACATAGAATGGTAATTTCATAAGGTGATAAAAGAATCATTGTTAAATGATTAAAATTTGCTAAATTAATAGATTTTTCTTGATTCAAGGCTACTAATGGGTCTAACCATGTTAGGGAAAATTTGCACCGTTTTGCGACACAAGTTAATTCTAAATATTTGAAAGAAGTAAGTAGCTCTCGAAATTACGTTACTGTTATACAATCAATACTTCAAATCTTCTAACCTCCATGAACACGTTTCACTTTAGATCACTACCTTAAGTTGGAAAAGAAAATCTAACAAATTTTTTTTTTTTTTTAAACTTTTTTGAAGGGTTCAAGTTAAAAGTAAGTCACCTATCTCATTGCTAGAGTGGAGGTGTATTCAATCTAGCTTTTATAGATTAAAAATTCCAGGTATATTCAATCTGGAGTTTTTTATGATTATTAAGATCTTGAAGTATTCATTATGAATTTTATAGACTTTTAAAAGTCCTTAAAAATTTAAAATATAAAGTCAAGACTTTTAAAAGTCCTTAAAAGTTTAAAATATAAAATCAAGACTTTTATATTTTATATTTTTTATTATTTATTCTAATTGGAATGACTTGTCTATTTTTATATTCTTAAAAATTATTTTTATTGATATGAGAAATATAATTTGTTACTCCGTGTTCATGATTATTTGGTAATGAAAGTAACAGTATATAACAGTATTACATTGTTGTGCATAAATAAATAGCTCAATAAAACAAGATGTGCAATAAGTTATACATGCATATAATTTTTATATATGATTTTTTTTTCCTAAAATGAAAGTAAATGAGTTCTATAAAAAAATTTAAATGAAAATCTATGAAATACTTAATTAATTCTGTAGATTTATGACGTCAATAAAATTCACGCCTTCCATAAAAGTTCTCTCACTTAAAAAAAGGCTAGAATACATCTCTTAAAAGTAAGTATAGAAATGAAATATCTAAAGATGTTTGGACATAAAAACTTATTTAGGGGTATATTTATTTGAGACTTTTTAAAGATTTTTTAGCATTTAAAAAGCTTAAGAGTGTGTTCGATTGCGAGCATGAAATTTGCATTAGAAAAAATTCTAGACAATTCAATTGCCTAGAACTTATTTGTATAGAAATTATTAATTAAATGTGTTTGATTTATTTATTTTTCAAACTATAAAATATTATATTTGTCCATTTTTATTGATAGGTAGATAAGAAAGAGATGATGATAAATGAGAACATAAAGAGTCAGAGAATTACCTGTAAAATAAAATCCACATCTCCCAAAAAAAATAGATATATATGTGTTTTCAAGGAAAGTATGGTCACGTGACCAAAAATAAGAAAATATTTTCCCTAGAAAAATTGTAAATCAAACAGCACAAAAGTATGAAATTAGATAGAAATGGAAAATATTGGCAATAGATTTACAGCCGAATAAGTTATGCTATAAATTTTCAGCCTCAACTTGAGACCCATTTTTCAGATAGCAAACGCTCAAATTGGAAAAAATTGTATTTCTACATTTTCAATGCATTTTGAATCAACTCAATCAGATACTAGTAGAGAAAGTTGTGACTAAAATACCGAACGCTGTCTAGAGACAAACCCCCGCGCGCGGGGGCAATTCATGGATCGCGCGGCCTTATTTTCCCCAACCCGAGAGTTCTACGGCGCGCGCAACAGGTATGCCGATGAGCACGCACGGGCATTTTTCGCTGACGAATCTTTAGTTTCCTTTTACAATTCAAGCTCTTTTGGAAACCAAATTGGTCGCGATTTTAACCTATTTTTTTACTCTTATAAATAGAGGACGAGGGCTACACATAAAGAGGACTCTCTCTTACCTCTTCATACACCATAGGTTCATCAAATTCATCAAGAATAAGAGGTTAATTACTATATTTTAGGAGAAAAGATCAAGTCATAGCAAGGAATTGAATGTCAATTTCACACCATAGTTTTATCAAATTCATCAAGAACAAGAGGCTAATTGCTATATTATGAGAGGGGAGATCAAGTCAAAGCAAGGAATTGAATGTCAATTACATCAAGATTTTGAAGAATTCAACCGTGGAATTGAAGATCAAGATCAAATAAAAAATCCAAATTGGATAACTCATAGCAGGAAAAAGGAGCACTGCTATGAAAATTATCTTCGTGATCGTAGCATTGTACATTGTCTTTCTTGTCCGACCCATTCGTTGACTTTCGCGATCGCCTCATTAAAAAACGGCTTGAATGGTATGTATGAATCTTACCCTTAACATCTACTCTGTGTAGTGAATTAGCGAGCAACATTAGGATATTAATCTCAGTTTTCACCACATCCTCAACGACACAGGTTACTCAAGATCAAACAATGCTCAAGTTACCATTGGGAAAACTTGGTTCACCAGTCTCTCTACTACCCAGCCTACTCAAGATCAAAATTATCTCTTCACCGGAGCACCCAGGGCTCAAAGGATCCATATCATATTACCAACCACAATTTTCATCAGATTTTAACGATCAAAAGATACCTAACTTGACCCTAAGGTCAAGATCAATTTTCACCAGATTCTCTGTTGTGTTAATTATGCCCCGAATCTATGTTACCAATTGTTGAGAATTCAAGAACCACGTATCTCTCGATACTACTTGATGTGAAACCAACCACCGGATTGAGATATTGAAGTTATATGGCACAATAATTAAGTACATGATCACAAGCAAAAGAATAAAAAAAGACAAGAAAATATGGCAGAAAAATTAGAAAATTTTATTGCATCAATAATAATAGAAAAATATACAATTGATCATAAAGTTCTAGTAATCTCTTTTCTCACATTATAAAATTGTATTGAAGAGCCTAATATTTATAGGAAACAAATAGAGAATGTCCAAACTCTCATAATAGAGTTGTTAATGAAGTAGAATACCAAAAAATCGAATCCAAAACAAATTACAACTCTCATTGGGCTTTCAAAATAGAATTTCAATTTGACATAGGACTCCAATAGCATTTCAAAGTGAATTCTTCTTGACGTATACTTCAATTAGAATTCTTCAATTATTTCAACAAAAAATTCGAGTCACACCAAAATTCTAACATTCTCAATTAACCATGTTAGAAGGATCCCCACACTTCCAAAAACTCGACATATTAGTCAATCTCGATTTTCATAGTTATCCAGACTGAAAAGATCGGATCAATCTTTGTCTTCGCCGAGATTCTCAGTAATCCAGGCTACAAAAATCCACATGATCTTAGAAACTTGACTCTGAGTTGATTCAAGACCTCTCTGAGATCATTATTCACCCAAGTTACTTAGAATCAAAATGATTCTCAACAGGATTGATCCAAGTTTATTTGCTCCAAGACTACGTTGAACCACTTTATCGAAAATTTAATCTGTTAAATAAAAGACAATTTGTTCATCTGAATTTTGTCATAAACATTTAATCAGAAGTTGGTTAAAAAGAAACTAAAGCAGCCATAACATTTACATGACTAAAAAAAGAAGTTTGAAGGAAAATCATCTCAATCGTGATCTTTAACTGCATATATATATGTATAATGTGGTTATGCTACAAGAAATTTAACATGCACACATTATGTGGCATTTATTCAACCAATCATATTGGCCATTCTATTTCTGCAAAAGAGATTTCTAAAAATGAATATCAGTTTTCCTCCCGCCAGCATTCTGATAATATAATTTGCAAAGGACAACTTTTTATGAAGTACCAAGGTTAAAAATAGAAGAAAGGCCACAGATAAAGAGATCCCACCTACAAGAAATAGACCAGAAAAACTATAAATGCCCAGAGTATTGGTCCTAGGTGGTTCAGTGTCAGACAACAGTGGTAATTGGCTTCTAAACCATTTCTTCTCCATCTCCAAAATTTTACCTTCTTCTCTGAGTCCAGCAATCGCTCTTGACATATCATGGACCAAAGGTGAACCCTTTGGGAAAACCTACGATACATTAATTAATTATAAGAATACATACGTACGTGTATTGATACACCCAACCACCATATTTTGTCCCAAAATAATAACTGACAGATGCATGTCCTTATCATGCTGCATGTACAATATTTTTTACATCATTTTTGATATTGTGTCACGTGACAATACATTATTGAATAGTTTTTTAAAAAAACACACACACACTTTCCCGCCCACAACTGTTTGAACTCCAATAGAATGTACACAATGATGTCAACCAAACAATGTACATTTAACATTATTCTGTACTTATAAAGAGGGGCAGGGAGCACACGTGCACAATCAAATTGTTCGGGGAAGAACAGAATACTTACAAAAGCGAAGCCATTAGTTGTCTCTCTGGAGTCAATCATGGTGAATTCTTGTGGGTACTTGGCGAGGAATAGTTTAATGTAAGGAATTTCATCAATTATAGCACGAACTCCTCCATTTTTGCTTCCTTTTCTTAAAGCCTCGTAATATTTCTCAGGTGAATTATAAGTCTTAAGTCTGTTATCCTGAAAATTCAGGTTGTTGACATGAAGTCCCTCTGTAAAAGAACTTTCTGGGTAGCCTATGTAATCGTTTTTTGTCAATCTTATCTGTTGAACTGTCAAAAGTGAACTCAAATTTGCAGTATAACTTGATGTCAATATCAGGACTACGAAAAACCAAATGCCCACAACAAATCTTGATAGATTACTATGCAACTTTTCTCCTGCTAAACAGAAAAAACACAATTCACTAACTTCAAATGCTTCCTCATAACTCAAAATTTATATGAACAAAATGTAAACTCTCATAAAACGCCTACTTAATTTCAATGCCTTTCGTTCAAGTCAAACTTGAAAAAAAAAAAATGCCCGCTAGTGCCTTTTTTCTTCGAAGAGGTTTTCCTTCCCACATCTGAAAAATACTAGCTCAAACAAAGTCTCTAACGAGATTAAGTGTACTTAGATCATATCTACTTTGAGACTATTTTAGTTCCAAACAAAACCATGTTATCTGACTGTATAGGATTATTTTGGGGAATTTCTATTAAAGTAATCCATTAGAACCAATTTGCAGAGTTTCTAGACCTCCATGCAGTATTTTTTCGCCGTGTACGATACTGTTCGGGATGATTTCTCCCAAGGTGGTGTTGGAGGTTGGCTCTGCATGTTTCTGGATGGGAAGAAAACATGAATTCCATGATGGAGAAGGTGAACCAACAAGAGAATAGATTAAGATGATTTGGAGCCATTCAGAGAAACCCACTAGATGCAAAAGTTTTCAGAAATCTAACGAACTTAGTATTATAGTAATCCTAGAGAAAGAGGTATATCTAAAATCAAATAGAATAAGAGCTTCTTCAATAGATTCTTTATTAGTGTCGTCCTCTTTATTTTGAGACTCGGTCTTTTTTTGAGGAGTCCAACAAACTCTTCTTATGTAGAAATCAAATAATGGGTGAGTTTGATTCTCCAAATATAGAAAGCCAAGCTCACTTTCAAAATAAAAAAAAAATTTAATACTTCCATTCATTGTTTCATAATTTTCTAAGCACTTCTTTGAAGGGAAGAATGTAATAACAAGAAGGAATCATAATTGCTTACTGAAAAAAAAAAAAAAATAGATATATAGTGTTGTTAGGCTTATATAAAAAATCCTATTCTTTACTTTTGCGAATTCTACAAGATGCTCTATATGTTGAAAAATATAATCTTTAAAATAAAGAGCATTGTTGGGAGATACTCTTTAAAACTATTAAAAAGTTAGAGCTTTGTGTTAACTTTGAGATGGATTTCGATAGACTGAAAAGAAAGAAGAATATCCACATTGATTCAAGTTAGGTTTTGGAAGGAAGTATAATGCAATACTTTTTGCAGGGAGTAATGAGGTGAATTTTCTGAAAGGCGCTCTAATCCCAGAGCGATAAGTAATCAGTCACTGTTGGATATAGTTCAAATTAAAAATGAAGAGTGATTTTGAAAGTGATGGAAATTGTTAACCATGAGAAAAACAAGCAAAAACAAAACGAGAACAAAAACAGTGAAAGTCCAAAAATGGCAAAGGTCGGGCAGCCATGTTGCAATTACAGAGGCCATTTTGTTGAACTGGATGGGCGTTCAGGGCAGCCCAATACAAGTTGGTTTTTGAATTATGGTGTCGTTTTGAATGGTTTTACACCCTTTTGGCTTGGTTTTTGCACCTTTTCGTGCATGGTGATTGTAATTCTATATATATACAAGTGGTTTTCATGATTGAAAACATATCACAAACATCAAATTCATTCATCAACATTCAAAATCAAATATCGAACCCAGTTTTTTATATTGTTCTTCAAAATTCATTTTTCAAGTTTTGATTGCTTGGATTAAGGCTTGTTTACTCATGCAAAATATTTGTCATTGGAGCCTTCAAGCACTTACCCCGCTGACAGCAAATATCCTTAGAAGATAGTGATTCATAATCGTGTTCAAACCTTCCATTTTGGAGATTTCTTGTTGTCAGTTTTATTTTCGTTCTTAATCAACTTTCTCAACAATCTCAAACGATAATCAACATGGAGAACGAGACAACCATGGCTGTGATAAAGATGATAAATCAAAGACCTTGTAAGCCTTGACAGATTCAATGGGTCGAACTTTACAAGATGGAAGGACAAGTTTAAGTTTCTTCTTACAACATCAAAGATCTTTTATATTTTGAATCCAGATTGACACCTTTGCTGGAACCAACCTCAAATGACACCGATGAAACAAGGGTGAAAAGGAAAAAGAGAAAAGATGATGAATTGATATGTAGAGGACATATTATGAACGCTCGCTCCGATCACCTCTATATCTCTACACAAATAACACATTGACAAAGGAGATAGGGGAATAATTGAAAACCAAATATAATGCCAATGAGAAGTACCAAAACGTTTCTTATTTCTAAATATTTTGATTTCAAGTTTTTAGATAACTTGCCTTTGTTAGGACAAGTCTATGAGTTTTAAATCATAGTCAATAAAATAAAGGCTGTGAAACTAGATCTTCCCGAAACTTTTCAAATTGGTGCAATCATTGCGAAACTGTCATCTCATGGAAAGGTTATAGGAATAAAATCGTTCACAACTCTCAAGATTATTCTTTGGAAGAAGTTCAAAAACATCTTCGAATTGAGGAAGAGTCAAGGGCACAAGATGAGAATGAACATTCTCATGAAGGCACTTCTAAAGCCCATGTCATCCAACAAATACAACAAGGATTTCAAGAGAAGGAAATCCACAAATCCCAACAAAGATAACAAGAAAGAGAAGAAATTTAAAATTTCTTGTTATGTGTATGGTAAACTCGGACATTATGCTTGGGATTATAGATATCGCAAACAACCAATGCAAGAAGGAAAAGTAAATTCCATTGACAACATCATTGCTACCTTGAGTACTGTAGATTCGGTCAAAGGAAAGGTTCAAGGATGGTGGTATGCTACTTGTGCCACCATACATGTGTGTTATAATAGATCACTTTTGAAAATCTATCAAGAAGTGGATAACGAACACATTCAAGTGGGGAATGAAGTTCAAACAAAAGTTGTTGGCAAATGAAGCATTGACTTACAATTTACATCCAATAAGAAGATCACATTAATAAATGCATTGCATGTACCGGATATGAATACAAATCTTGTTAGTGGTGATTTGTAGGGAGAATCGAGAATAAAGTGCCCATATGAGTCGGGCAAACTTATAATTTTTCGGAATGGTGCATTTGTTGGAAAAGGTTATTCTAGCAATGGAATAGTCAAACTTTGTACAATTGATAATAATATCAATAAAACTACAAATTTAAATTATGTTGTTGAGTCTACTTCTTTATGTCATGATAGACTATGACATGTTGGATTTTCTACTTTTAAAAGAATGATTAAAACCAGAATGATTTCATGTGAAACTATAGAATATAATAAATGTAATTATGTGTTAATTCTAAAATGATTAAGAAATATTTTCATATTGTTTAAAGGAAATCTAATTTTCTAGACTTTATTCATTCTGATATAAGTGAATTAAATGGAATGTTAACTAGAGGAGGTAATAGATACTTCATAACATCTAGAGAAGATCATTCTAGGTTTGCTATATCTACTTGATGAAAATAAGGATGAAGCATTTAACATATTTAAGATATACAAAGCTGAAGTAGAAAATCAATTAATAAGGAAGATTAAAATTCTGTGGTAGGGGAGGGGAATATTTCTCTAGTGAATTTAATTTTTAATGTGAACAATATGGCATAATACATCAATGTGGTGCACCTAAAACACTCGAACAAAATGGTTTGACTAAGAGAAAGAATAGAATGCTAGTTGAAATGATAAATGTTATGTTATTAAATTCTAAGTTGCTATGGGATGAAGCTTTATTAAATACGTGTCATATAGGTAATAGGATTCCTTCTAAAAGATTTAAGATTTCTCCATATGAATTGTGGAATGGGAGAAAAATGAATTGGTTATTTCGAAGTGTGGAGGTCTTGCTTATAATAAGAACATGGATCCTAAAAGGACTAAGTTGAGCCATAGAGTGATCAAATACGCTTTTGTAGGATATGCCAAAATAGCAAGGCATATCGTTTATTGAACTTGAAAACCAATGTTATTATTGAATACCGTGAAGTAGAGTTCTTTGAGAATATGTTATCTTCATATAGTAATTCTCTAAGGGAATCTCAAGTGGAGATTCATAGTCCTACTAGATCATAAGTAGAAATACCTTTTGAGAATGTTGAAACAAGTAAGCAAGAAAGCTCGAAAGGAGAAAGTGCTTGGTCCGGATGAATTAGACTCTCAACAAATTTCTTTCTATTTAGTTGAGGAAAATTGGAAGAATGTCACAAGAACTACTCTATATGTTCTTCAAGTGGAAACCGATCCTAAAACTTATCAAGAATTAATGTCATCTAGAGATGGCACCTTTTGGAAGGATGCTGTAAATGTAATTGATTCAATAATGTCAAACAACACTTGAAAACTAGTCGATTTACCGCCCGAATCAAAACATAAAAGCTGCAGATGGGTATTTAAGAGAAAGTACAATGTGAACGGTACTCTTAATACCTTTAAAGCTAGGTCAATGGCTAAAGAATATCGACAAAAATAATGAATTACTTACTTTGACACGTACGCACCAGTTGCAAGAATAACATCAATTAGAATTATATTTACTTTAGCTTCAATCTACGATATGCATATACATTAAATGGATGTTAAAGCGGTGTTCTTAAACGGGGATCTCGATGAGGTCTATATGGAACAATCGGAAAAATTTGTTCTCCCCGAAAATGAGGATAAAGCATGCAAGCTAATAAAATCCTTATATGGATTAAAACTAGCACCAAAAAATGGAATGAAAAGTTTGACTTAGCAATAATGTCTTTTGGATTTAAGCATAATAGTGTTGATAAATGTTTATATTCAAAAGTCTGTATAATAATATTGTGCTCATTTGTTTATACGTGAATGGCATGTTGATTGTGAGCAATCAAATGCAAGGTATAAAAGTAACAAAGAGGTTTCTCTCTTCTACATTAAAATGAAAAATCTTGGTCGAGTGGATACCATACTAAGTATCAAAGTCACCAAGAGTAGTGAGGGTTATATGTTAAACCAGTCACATTATGTCGAGAATATGATTAATAAGTTCAAACACTTGAATATTAAAAAGGCTAATACTCCATTTGATCCAAGTTTGAAACTTATAAAGAATGATGGAAGAGCTATATCACAACTTGAGAATGCAAGTGATGTCGGGAGTCTAATGTATGTTGTGTAATGTACAAGACCCGATATAGCATTTGCAATTAGTAAACCTAGTTGGTTTATTAGCAATCCAAGTAAAAAATATTGGAAGGCTATTAGGAGGGTTCTTGGTTATTTGAATAAAACTAAGATCTAGGTCTTCAAATTATAAGTTTCTGGCAATATTAGATAGATTTAATGATGCTAGTTGGATATCTAGTGTTAGTGAGAATAAATCAACCTCTGACCGGGTATTTATCCTTGGAGGAGGTGCAGTCTCTTGAAAATTTAAGAAACAAACATGTATTACTCACTCAACTATAGAATCCAAACTTGTGGCATTGGCTGAAATCAAAAAAGAAGTTGAATGGCTTAGGGATTTAATGTATGAAATTCCATTTGGAGAAAAGAATAATTCTTCCATATCTATCTTGTGTGATAGTTCAACCACTTTAGGTAGAGCATACAAAGAAGTGTATAATGGTAAGTCTAAATATATGAGCTATGACATGATTATGTGAGGAAATTAATCAAAGATTGAATAATTTTACTTACTTATGTAAAGTCAAATGAGAAATTGGTTGATCCGTTCATTAAACTGCTCACAAGGGATTTAATGCAAACAACAACTAGTAGGATGGGGTTAAAACTCTGTAATTAAATCTACCAATGAAGACAATCCTAGCAGGCTATACTAACAAGTATACTTCGGGTTTAAAGGGAAACAACAAGTCATTTGATAAGTGGATAGATTCAGCACTTATTTTTTTCTTTTAAAACCCTATCGTAGGTTCAAAGTTCACGAATAGGAAGGTTGAGTTTCTAAAACTCTTAATAAAGTTCAGATCGGTGGATCAAGTGTCTCTAAAAGTGATAAAGATACTGCAAGAACTTTACCTATATAAATTTCGAAATGGTGCTGCTTCAATAGAGAGGTGGAGTTTCTCTCTTAAAAGTCTATGAATAGGAGAAGCGCAAGGTTTTAAAAGCTTTAAACGAGATTGTGTGAAACTTGGAGCACTTAATACTTGTGTGTATGATTTCACCGGTATTATCATAAGGAATAATAGGTTCAAACCTTTCAAGCTACATAGGATTTCGATGATTACTTTGTGAGATTTATAGTAAGGTTGGATTTGAATCGAAAGATATCCATACTTTATGTATAAGCATCGTTAAACTAGAGTGTATACTTATTTTATATTTGACAAGTGGGAATTGTTGGATATTGTTCAAATTAATAGTGAGGAGTGATTTTTGAAGTGATGAAAATAGTTAACCATGAGAAAATGAGAACAGAAAACAGTAATGGTTGAAAAATGGCCTGAGCGGCCACCTAGGCTTGGCGCCCGACCTCATGTTGCAATTACGGAGGCCATTTTATTGAATTGGGCGGGCGTCCGATTTTGTACATAGAAAAACTTTGCCCATTGGGTTCTCGAATTTTGGTGTTGTTTTGAAGGACTTTAGCTTGGTTTTTTTCACATTTTCATGCATACATACATACATACATACATATATATATATGTGTGTGTGTGTGTGTGTGTGTAAGTAAGTTTTTTTCATGATTGAAAACATATCACAAACATCAAATTCATTCATCAACATCCGAAATCAAATATCAAACCCAATTTTTTATATTATTCTTTAGAGCTCGTTTTCCAAGTTTTGATAGTTTGATTCATACTTGGATTAAGGTTTGTTTACTCTTGCAAACCATTTTTCATTAAAACCTTCAAGCAACCCGGTGGCGACAAATATCGTTTGAGGACAGCGATTCATAATCATATTCAAACCTTCCATTTTGAAGATTTCTTCTTGTTATTTTATTTTCGTTCTTCATCAACTTTTCTCAACAACCACTTCTAACAAATGCAAGAAGTTACTATGCATCTTATCCTTACTTCTCAAAAAGAAAAGCAAACAATTCTGTTACTTTAACTCTTTCATATTGTTGGGTTTTGGTACTCAATAAATCCGGGCGCTGATGTAAAACAGTTGTCAGATTATTTAGCAACACCATAGAGTTGGCTCGACTCGGAAACGACCTATACTTTTGGATGGCCCAAGTTTTGGTTTGGATGGTTATGTTGTTAGCCCATTTATGTAGTTAGTTGTGAGAATTATTTGGTAGACCATTTAGTGTACTTTGGCCCATTTTGGAGGGAGTGTTTGGCCCAAAATTAATTGACATAATTGATCCCTATTTATTCCCCCCTCCCAGCCATTTTTGAGTGTGTGTGAAGTGTATGCAAGAGAGTGGAGAGGAGAGGCAGTCATGGAGAAGAAAGGGCAGCTAGGTTTTGTTTGGTGGATTTCTTGGTAAGTTCCAACTATTGTTATTCTCTTCTCCTTCCTCCCTGTGTGGGCTTGCAATCACCACCACCATATCTCCTTCGTGGGGATATAATTTAGAGCAAACAAGGTGTGAAAATTTTGGGTCAAGCCTTGGAATTGTGGTGTTCGTATGGTTGTTTTCTGAGCCCAAAATCAAGATCTCGAGGGTTCTCCATGACAAATGGTATCAGAGCTTGTGTTGTTGAGAAATCTGTGATTTTTTTCGACCAAAAACAGGTTAGAAGTGTTTGGAAACGAAGCTGGAAAACAGGGCAGAAAGCTGGCTAGATTTTGACAATACTGACCGAACCTGTAAATGCGTTTTTCGGTGAATCTGAGGTCTGGTGAAGAAACGAAAGCCACTTGCGTGATGTACAGGCAGAGGAGAAGTTGTCTGGCCGGCGTGTGGAGGTCCCCGGCAACACGTGGGCCGGGGCATGAAGCCTACGCGCATACTACGGCAAGGCGCGTAGAGCATTTTTTGGCAGTGGTTTGAAAAGACATTATGTTGCTGGAGATGAGACGGACTCTAAGGTGTTGTCTGATTTCAGTTTCGAGCAATACGGTGAAATCTGGAAGATCTTGCTTTAGACGTTCGGGTGCCGGGTGCTGTTTTGTGTTGACGGAAGCTTTGGGGCGGATTGCGGTAGTCCCAAAGTGGTGAATTCGCGGCTCTCGATATTTACGGACCTTTAGAAGTGGTCCGCTCAGTATCGTGTTCTTTGCCTTTTATTATTGTAGTTATTGTTATCGTGTAGAATAACGATTTATTTTTCACATTAGAAGTCATCATATGGGGTGACGTTAGGTTTGTGATTACCGTGAAGGGGTAATCATTGCCTGTTGCTAGATCTAGGAATTACTTGTTAATATTTTGCCTGGAATTCTATGTGAATTAGTTGCCATTAATTTTTTTTATTATTAGAATTGCACGTGACCTAAGGAAAGTTTACTTGACTATTCTGTGTGAATTGTGTCTATACTTTACTTGTGGTCATTGTTGGTTGCATTTTGTGTTCTGTGCATTTTTGGGTAAAATGACGACACATTATGAGTTATGCATGTTTTAATGAAATTGTGATTTTTTTAATTTAGCAAAACGAATATATTTTTCATAAAACATTTTGATGGCAAATGTGGTCTAAGGCAAGTGCGAAAATTAAGATGTGTTTTAACTGTGTTAATTTGGACATGGTTGAAATAGAATGTCCTATGAATGATGACATGTGAGAGGTTTATTGAGTGTAAACCTAGTTACTGCATGTGCATTCGCGTGTAATCCTTTCTACATGTATGTGATTACTTAATCCAGTTGCATGTTTATATGTTGCATTTCAATGTGTTTGATATGTGCATTAGCATGAATTGGAGTGATCTTATTACTTGGTGTAATTGTTGCATGCATAGTAGATTGTGATGCATTAGCAGTATTTTGCATGTCTTTTGGTAAGGTAGAGTATAGATGTCTACTGGTACTTTGGCGGTTTGTACCGGAGATGTGGAGTGTGACATTTAGATCACGAGTGGAGATGTGATCAAATGTTGGAATCATTTATCTGTGAAGAGACCCTGGTCAGGTGGAGTGTAAGATAGGCACTTCTATCACTTCCGTTAGGTGGAGACCCATTATCCACATAGGTTGGGAGAAGTGATGTGGTGATAGAGGATTATCCGGAGAACTTAGGATCTATAGAGGCTTACCAGTTAGACATGTGTTTTGAGTGATTATTCTAGTGAGCATGGTGGGCGACGAGGTGAGATATGTGTTCTTAAGGTGCGAGCAACACGTAATGGGATAGGATAAGTGTGGTGAAATCTTATCGTGAGGTCATTTATGCATTTGTTGCATATGTGTTGACTTGTGTTTGATTAACTTGGTGTTAATATGTTGTTCTGTGTGAACATGTTTGAAAAAATTATATGTTATCCTATATACGATATCTCTATCGCATGTTTATTTGCTCTTGATTGATTACTGTGATTATCTGCTTCTACTTTGGTGTTCTTGATCTTAGCCCCGGTGAGTATATGGAGCAGGTATGTTATGTGCTTCCAGTTTGAAACACGAGGTAAGATCTGTGATACCAATTTTATCGGTTACCTTGATTGTGCAAGTATAAACTATATGTTTTGGTTGCTTGCAGATTTATTGGAAATCAAGGTAGAGATTTGTTGGGTTTTGATACCCAATAAATTCGGGCGATAATGTAAAACAGTTGTCGGATTATTTAGCGACACCATAGAGTTGGCTCAACTCGAAAACGGCCTATACTTTTGGATACCCCAAGTTTGGGTTTGGATGATTATGTTGTTAGCCCATTTATGTGGTTAGTTGTGGGAATTATTTGGTAGCCCATTTAGTGGACTTTGGCCCATTTTGGAGGGATTATTTGGCCCAAAATTAAGTGACCTCCCAGCCGTTTTTTGAGTGTGTGTGAAGTGTGTGCAAGAGAGTGGAGATGAGAGGCAACCATGGAGAAGAAAGGGCAACCGGGTTTTGTTTGGTGGATTTCTTGGTGAGTTCCAACCATTGTTATTCTCTTCTCCTTCCTCCCTGTGTGGGCTTGCAATCACACCACCATCATATCTCCTTCGTGGGGATGAAACTTGGAGCTAACAAGGCGTGGATATTTTGGGTCGCGCCTTGGTAGTGTGGTGTTTGTTTGGTTGTTTTCTGAGCCCGAAATCAAGATTTCTCGAGAGATTTCCGCGACACATATTAAAATTCTTCACCTACTATGGCAATTTCTTCGGAAAAAAAAAGGTTATAATGTTAAAAATGTTCTAAGTTAATTGACTCTTGGTCATGAAACTTTTAGAATTTAGCTTCCCCCATTTTAGGAATTTGTATGTGCAATGATACAGTAGCTTTCGTTTTTAATTTGTTGTTCATCGCCAAAAAAGAGTAAAAACCTGGTTTCCTCTTTCTGCTTCTGTTTCTACGGTGAAAAAAGGATATTCTAAGCTCTGAATAATATCACAAGCATTATATGCCTCTATCTAAAAGAATACACTGACAATGTGTTTATTATGTGTATTAAAATAGTGCTGTCACCTACACCATCAGTATGTTTCAAATGGGAAAATAGGTGGGGAAAATGATAAGCTGAAAGACCTTACTATGAGCATAAACAAGACTTGAAGCGGCGAACCAAAATATTGTCCCAATTTGCCATGCTAGAGAACCTTGGAACTCTACATTAATAGGATGTTCAATAAGCCAAACAATAAAACCCGTCAGAATGAAGAGGCCTGCACTCATAATCCATAGATCCACACTAAGTGGCTTTAAGAAGAACCATGGGTCGTTATTGTCCAATCGTGCTACCATTCCAACACCTAACTCTGTGTATGGCAATGTGAAGTCGACATATTGAGACCTGTTGGAAGTGATAGTTATGTCCCCTACGGCAGCATCAAAAGTCTAGTCCATTCAACACCAGAATACAGCATGAGTTAGAATTGTTGGGGATATAGTATAAAGGTTGTTTTTTATGTGGACAATAATTTGGCACAAGTTTAACAACACAAACGATGTTTAAGCCACAAATGAAAATGGTAGAACCAATATAAGAAGAAGATAGATAGATAAATGATCCGAGGGTAGTGATAACACTCTTTCCTTAAGACAAATTTGTCCGCAATGGTGTTAACGGAGCAATGACAATTGTCTCTCAAGATACAATGAATTACTTGGAGTAGAAGCACTTCCAACTACAAGGTAACAACGTGACTTTCAAAAACTTGAAATGGAAGAATGACATGTCCTCTAATACATACCGGAAGCATGCAGAAACCCAAAAGAGGCTCTTCACAATTTACTACTCATAATAATGTGGATACATTAAAACATGTAGTTTTGCAACCAACTAAAAAATAAAAACTTTGTAGACGTTACTTGAAATATGGAAATGAACATACCTGCAGATAGACCTGATATACGAGATCACTGTAACTTCCATTATGTCTGTAGAAGGGGATAAATTCATAAAGAATTTTATACTGCAACCTCTGAATGGCCGCGTCGAAGACATCCACGCAGAAACCATGGATTGTTGTTTTATTCGTTTGTTGATCATAACTCAAGCCTACCAATTGGTGGAACCGTGAATTCACTGGAATTCCAATTCTTAAACGCCTGCCACTCATTTGAAGTAACCAACCTTTTGTAGCAGTTGTAGAGAATCCAGGCCAAATAATGGTTTTGAGACCATCAGAGGAACAACTGTCCGTGAATTGATATATTTCCTTGGTGAGTCCACAAGTTGGTGTCCAGAAACCTACTCTTCTTCCCCCCTTACCTATCACATTCACGATTTCATAAGTCTCATGAACTAATTTTGCATTTATAAGCTGAAATTCACCCCCTAAACCTGTAAAATTACAACTTGAAATCTCGTTCAGGAGGATTGAACCACTATTAGAAACTCTTGTGTGATCCAAGTTTGTTAGGTTCAATTGAAAACCTCTTCCCCAATTAGGAAAGAGCTTTATTCCTGCCCTTTCCGTTGCCTCTGCTAATGCCCATATTGCATCATATGCCCATATACCAAACACATTTAATCCCCTACTTTCCATATCAATCTCGCTGTGCTGAAATTCCCTTCTCCATCTCAAAGTGAAATTCTGGAGCTTGCTTGATGCTGGAATATAAGGTCTGAAACCAACTACTCCGGCCATTGACTCAACTGCAGAATTTTGTGAATCCAATAAATTCATTGTTTTGCTAGTCATAATCCAAGCATAGTCCTCACTCATCATTTCCAACATTTTTGCATTTTTAAAAATTTGAGATGCGAGAGAAACTGATGTATGTACAATAATTATTGATGTTCTCATAGTCCTGAGATTATGAAGCTTTTTGATGATTTCTTCATCTGTAGCCCTGAGAGTAATGGCAATGTCATTTACGGCATCCACATCATTATCACGAAAGGTGTCGTGTAGATGAGATAGAATTTGTCTGGCATTTGCAGAGTCCTCGTATATAAGTACAACAGTCCTCCATTTGAATGCTTCCAAAAAGGCAGCAACACCTTTGAATTGGGAGGTCTCATCTTGTGCAACTTGCAAAAAATAAGGATGTTCATTCGATGATGATACTGAAGAAAATGAAAGTAACGGAACATTAGCTTTGCCACATAGCGTGGCCAAGAATGACTCTTCACTTGACATCTCTGGGACCATGATAGCATGCACTTCAGCATTCTCCAAAAGATCAAAAGCTACATTAAGAAATAATGAGCAATCCAGAGTCAATCAATCAATCTAAGCAAACTCTTACTGTTATATATGCGTCTTTAGATAAATCTTGGAATATGTCGCAAGGAAGTGAAGCAAATTCAGAAACCAAACCCTCCAAGAAACAAGGCAGTTTCTTTTCGTCACTACGCCTGAATTCGTGGGCTTTCTTCTGCTTTCTTGCAACTTCCCTCAACTCTAAATGTGCACAAACGAGAAACAAATAAGTGCAGAAATGAAAAAATAAAAAATAAAACACTCACCAGAGGCTATAAAATCAGAATATTCTCCTCCTGAGTCTCTTGTTTCAAGAGCAATCCTTGTTTTGTACTGTTCATTGAGCATGTAAAAGTCTGAAATTGCCATAGTAATGCAGCTCTCGACAACCTTCCCCACCCATGATTTTGTGTCGAGAATGATACCAATCTTGATGGTGTTTGTTTCTTGGTTACTGTCCTTCGATTTATTAAACATCTGTTTGGAACTTTTAAGCTTATCAGGGTATGGTTGACTTCGAAATTGACAGAAGAGTAGAAATAAGATGAACACTTGGATCTTCATTTTCATCTTCAACTTCACTGGTTTTCCTGAAGGTGGTATGCCTTCTGCAGCCTGCACATTCCCATCTATAAGCAAAAATTAAGTCAAAGTCGTTGATATTTATTTTTCTGTTTCGGAATTTTTGTAGGTTCCATTTCTGAAAGGTGATGGGATGGATACTTGTGTGTCGATACACACCGTTCAAATACATAAATCAAATAAAATTTGGAATTGTTATGTGAAATTAAGATCAATTGTTAACATAATGAGAAATTGTTGATTATTGTTATTAGAAATTAAGATCAAATACTTAAAACCTATGTGACACGAAATAATTTTTGTCAATATCACTAAATTCGTCGGTTGAATATTGACTCAAATTTTGTCAAAATTTAAAAGGCCAATGTTTTTGAAAAACCTTGTGTTTGGAAAAAAAAAAGAATAATGTTATCTAACATCAATAATACTCCAACATCAGTTTAAATGGCACTACGTAATAAATTCAATAAAAAGTTGAATTAAACTATTTATTTGATTATACATCTCATTTAATGTCACTTAGTGTCACCTAAACTAGTATTGTAACATCGGTTATGTTAAATAGCATTATTCCTAAATAAATAAATAAAAGGATACCATTGATATTTATATCTCTGACAATATTATAAAATTGATAGAAAAGGAAAGAAAGTAAAAAAAAAATCAATAGACTTATGTATTCCATTGAAAACTAAAGTCTCATATTTATAAGGAAAAATTAGAATTGCAAGTGATAAAATGATAATAAAAACTATGGCTGCAGGGGTATAATTATTGTTCACTAGTAAACATATTATTTACAACACTTCCACTTGAGTGACACATTATAAAATGTCTATTTCGTTAAAACTTTGTCAAGAAATTCCAATGGGACAAAATTTGAGCTAAGAAAAAAGAGTGCATTTGCTCTTCCTGATCTCAATAAATAAAAATTATTATATCAAGTCATACATGTCTTGTACGCCAATGTCTTCAATATTGCAATTCTGGTAAAGCATGTTTCATGTTATCTTGTTATAACTTTCAAGCAGTATCTTCTTCATAGATATTATTTATCAATCTTTGTTTATCTTTAATCACATGATGATCCGTTGAAAAATAGATCGTATTGTTGTCCCCCACTTTGTAACATATAAGAGTATTATTTTGAGGGTAAATGTCTTATAGGTTATGAATATCATTACACAAAGAAAATGTCTCGTTAAAACCTTATTATGAAAAATCCTGTGAAAAAATCGTAATGAAGTAAAAATAGTACATTATTCTTTTGAGTACGCTACAAAAGTAATCTTATTAAAAATCTTGTTAGTAAAATTCAATGACACAAAATCTTGATCAGAGAAAAAAGAGTACAACATGTATATTACTTCCTTGTGACCATATTACTTGAATTATATGTTTCGGTCATATTAAGTCCTTCAAGGTAATATTAATAATCATGCAAGATAAATTGACTATAATCATATTTCAAATTTCTTGCATCGTCAAGATAACAAGATATGGACCTTTGTTGCATCCATCACGATCTTTGCAATGAAGTGCCCATAGAAAGTCGCTAGTTCATGGAAGCTACATATTAAATCTTTTAGAGATAACATTAATAGTCATGCCACATAAGTTGACTATTACGAATTTCAAATTTCATGTAATGTCAATGTAACATGATATGAACTCATAATTCATCCACCTAGATTTTTGCGAGATTTATTACGTTGAGAATCATGCATTATATATTACAACTTCATTTTTCTTATTTTATTTTCGCGTAATATACATTTTTAGATTTTCGGACTATAGGTTCAGAAACTTCCAAGTTTCTCTAATAAGTTTAATTTTAGAATTGAGTCATTTTCTTTGGCCAATCATTTATTCGATCAATATGCACTCAACGAGACATTTTGATTCATCGCTATTCATAATTTGATGTAGTGCATCATGTACAAAAATGTTGTCAACAACTTTTTCTTTTTTCGATTCTTTTTTTTTTTTTCATAACTACATAACTTATACAGAAATCTCAATTTCAACATATGAGGTAACTGAATATCTTATGGGACTTTATAATTTATATGTCTAAATACTCATTAAGTGTGTATGCCTCCTTAATGGGATTACTTTTGCTAATTACTCATTTTCATTAAGAGATTTTTGTATTAAAAGCGAATATCATCACGCTTCAAGAGTGCCATAAATTAATTAAATATAATATTAACTAATTGTCCTCCAAGACGTCAATTCGAGTTGAAGTATATAAAGTTGGTGTATGAGACATTGTTTATCTATTTGGCCAATAAATGTATCTAAAAAAATTATCTTTTGAACTTCTGATTTGTATTATCTTTTGCAAAGATTTAGATATTGATACATTTGTATATTATTTTCAGTTTCTTAATTCTTTTCCCTAAGACTAAGAGAATTGTCCAGTTGAATTGGCTATCAACAAACTATATTATAAAACATCACTTGTTAAGACTTGAGATACTCTATAAGAGTTCAAATTACGCATTTTCTTGCTAACATTCTTTACTTTTCATCTCAATGCTATGTGGTGGGTTAATTGTACATATATAGAACTATTAAATAATTAGATGAAGATATCAGGCTCTAACTATAAGACATTGTAATCGGGAGAACTACAAGTTGGCATGATACATAATATCATTCCCTCAACATAAATGGAAAGTATTTTGTTCTCAATAGTAATATTTAATAAATTAATTGGAGGAACTTAACAAATAGTGTTCAATCATTTATTATCATTCCAATTACCACTTATTAAAATGTTGATATTTATGCCCATTAGCATTAACAAAACACACTATCTTGATTGTATAATCTGAAAATTATGGTCATAATTTAAAATTTGAGCAATAATTTCGCAAACTTCAGGTTGCGAATATCATACAATCATTTAGTAGAAGTGTACTTTTTTCTGAAAAAAAATTAGGCAGCGACAAAATATGCATACGTTACCTTTCACGAGTTTTGATCTAGTTGCTTTGAATCTTTCGATACAAGGAGCAATGAACCGAACAATATTCTTGAAATGATGTTAACTTTGTTTTTTTCGATTGTACATTAAGAATAATTACACATCAAAAGGGAATTAAATTCCTCTACTTAAAGTAGTAAGGAAGGTCAAGAACATAGAGGAGAAAATATGCCCAAGTGACACCAGAAATCCCACCAAAGAAGAATCCTCCAGTGAATTTGGCCCAACCCTCAGCAGTTTGCAGCTGATCAGGCTCCTTTTTCCTGCCAGTCAGTGTCAATGAAGGTGCAGTTGATGGCTCACCCTCTTTGAAAGATGAAATCCCATAAATTGTCAAGCAAAGACTAAGGATCACAACAAGGCCTGCTGCCGCTAGGGAACCAGCTCCACCTGCATAAGGTGTGTTACGGAGGGGGCCGGTTTTCACGAACGGGCCGACGAGGAGGAAACCGTGGGCAAGACCGACCTCGATGCCCCGGAGAAGTGGGTTGACAGCAGTCCGGTAGGCTGGGAGATTTGAGAGGTACCAAGCAATCAATGGGCTTGATGTCACTGGGGTCTCAAGGCTTCCAATGAATGGATCACCATTGATGGGTTGAATCACTTGGTAAGTGGGCTGTGTCAAGGTGAAAGAAGATCAATCTCCAGTTAATCTCAATCAAACTACAGTATTTGTAAGAAATTAGGCGAATCCGCCAGAAGATCCCAGAAGGATTTCGACGTCTACGGCCTCTATTTAACTGTTTAAACTTTTTGATAATGTGCTTCGATATGGTATGACAACCATTTTATGAAAATTGTGCACGTCTTACATGGGCGTTGAACGCTAAACTTATCTAAGCAAAATATATACGTATGGCTTAACTTTCTAGATGAGATGGTACAACGACATGAAACCAAGACGTAATTCCTCACCTTCTCAGACTGGACAGCTTTGATGGTGAAGCAAGACTTTCTCCTGGAAGGCAGAACTCTGAGTGGAGCTCCAGAAATACCCTTTGGAGTAACCAGTCCTCTAGTCAAGGAAGAAGCAAAATTGCTCTTGAGCTGGCTAGCCATAGTAGAAGCAGCAGTAGCCATATCTGAAGCTTGTATTAGAACTCAGAATGACTGGTCACAGCAAGAACAAGAATATATGAAAGAATGTGTAATAAAGAAATAAGTGGTTTGTGTAGTTTCTTACTGTGAAAACAATATCTTTTGCACTCAAATTTGTGGTTCTGAGTTGTGAGGTTTAGTTGATGCAGGATTCTCATTGGGTGAGTTGGGTCCTAAACCTTATCCTTTCTTATCCTCATTGACGAGAATTTGGATTAGAGGATGTGTGGGGTTCTGGTTCGACATAAGGAGATTTGCAAGAAGAATTTATCTATATTTTATTAAATTAATTTTTTAACTTCAGACCAAACATCGACTGAAAAAGATAACTAGTCAAAGGATTCAACCATGATAAATAAGAAGTTAATATAATTATATATGGATATTTATAATTAACATAAGATGATATTTGTCTCGATCAATTATTGACACACATGCATATACTATATTTTTCTACTAAAAAAAAATAACTCAATCAACTTGTCACCAATTCAAAGTGGAACCACTTTATCGATGTTTATTCAGCTTTCTTGGTATACTATTTTAGGTTATGACCACTCCAATTCTCAAATTTTCACTATTGAACTAGTCGATTGGGCTAGTTTTTGTAACATTGATTTTATCTTTAACATACCCGTTATGTTCAAGATGGATTCAATACTTAGCTGTGGCAACATCAATGTGTCCACTCGGCCTTATTTGAATTATTTTTCACCTTTCAATTCCATTTAATAATTTTTTGTGTCAAACATGACATGAATGTTATCGTTTTGAGGGGAAAAAATGGAAAATGTTCGATTATCGTTGAACTAGAATTGAACTATTGAATTACTCGAGAGTTATTTTTCTGTTAAAAGTTTTGCACCCGTGCCAAGTCTAGTTCTTCCAAGCCAAAAATGTAGGCACCAAAGGTGTATCAATTTGAAGCCCTCGATTAATTCCAGTGCTTTTGTTCTCCCATAAAACGATAAAAAATCACAATTATCGAATGATTAACAGTAGTTTCTATTATCAATTCAATCATCTTTTGTACTTTTTTTTTCATATCCGAGATTGCCAAATGTTCAAGAATTATTTCTAATTTACAGGTTCTTGAGAAGATCATAAACGATGTACAAGATTTTGGATTCAAAGCAAAGGTTGTATTGATTCTCCATTGAAGGGAGCTCATGGAAACAAAAGAGTTTTTAGCATGCTTCGTCCGAACAGCTTCCTGGAGATATCTCACCTGCAAAGGCAGATAATACTGACTTGCACCACAGTTGTCAACAAGTTATGGAACTACCAAGGTAAAAGAATAAGGTTATCCAGCACCACTGGTTGAACACCAGACTAGGTGTCGGTATATCATAGGTCTAAGACCTATATTTTTAATGCTACGAGTACTGCCACCTAGACTTAACATCAAGAATAACATTTGACACGGCCCAATCATTATCTCTAAATGATAGTGAGTGCCAATTGAGTCTATATGTTCATTTGATTGTAGACTATCAAAGAATAAATAAACCTTCATACTCAAATTCAAGAAAAGGAGACCAGAGAGAAAATCAGGGGTTCAGAACCGAATCGAACTCGGTTTTATTGCCCTATTCCAACATTAGGAGAGGTCAAAAACAACTTTACACAGGCAATGCAGCCAGATCTTGTCCAAAACAAGAATGTTCCGACATACCAATGTTATCCAGCATCTCAAAGGGGATTTTAAGACCAAATACCTGCCCAACGACCGAGAACCACGACACCAGATATTTCTCTGTTGCAACCCCACCTTGAGCAACTGAAGCTTCATTGGTTAAAAGTAACTTCATCCAGTCACTAGTTCCACAGGGATGAAGTGTATACCATGGCCGGTTCAATTGAGGGTGCTCCTACAAATTACGCAACCAAATTTTCTTAGTTAACAGACTCAAACTTGGAGAATAAGAGTTACAGTATAAGTTCATAGTAGTTATAGAGGTCCAAAGTAATAGAGAAAAATAATCAAGACAACAATGACAGAGATATTCACCTCCTGGGTTATAAATGTCCACTTGGATTCCCTTAGCATTTTTCCAGAATTGAGAGGGATATCCTTTTCAATCTCATCCAAAACCAGAGTTTGTCCATCTACCGAGTTAGAATGAATCAGTCCATTTAGTTAACGTATTTAAAACCCACAAAATGGTAACAGTATCAGTGCGAATAGTGTTAATGAATTCAAAAGGTTCAATAGTCAATCTTGAACATATAGATAGCTTGAAATAGTTGGAATGGCTGTCAAATATCACTAAAACCAGAATCAGATATAGCCACTGAGGGGGATTATGCATATAAAAAAACTGAGAAAAATAAATAATTGTAGCAAATGCTATTTGAACACTGAATTTGTCAATATATGTTGACAAAACCATTCACAAATTCTTGTCCCAAAGTGATTAAAGGTATCAACTTACCACTGCGATAAGCACGAAAATATAGCACAGGTACCATATAAGAGTTGCTGTAGACGACATGGAAGTCATAGTGATTTACTTCATGATAATAATTTTCAACCTTGCAGGAAAAGAAATAAAATGGCGATGAAGTTAAGAATTAAACCAACCATTGCAATCATGTCTTCTTGAAAATAACCCGACTATACCCAAAGTTGGAAACAACGTGATCATACGGATATGTTTCCTTTCTAGCAAGACAATGAAGGAAATTAGACTATGGAGTTGTCAACAAATGAGGTCAAAAATTCATATCAAACAGTATTGTTACGATCGAAACTTCTCATTTGGCACTAATGATATATTTGCATCTGATGCTGTTAGATATGCAAAAAATAATAATAATTTCAAAAGCCCACGATCTATTATATCAGCATAGGAAATTGTTTGACGACAAGCAAGTCTGCAAACACGATAATCACAAGATCTAGCCGTACGGAAACTAGCATTCATTTAGTACACCGGAAGATTTCTCGGATGATATAAGCCAGTTAAGCACACACAGTCTTTCATAATACATGTAGGCTGAACCAGTATAGGAAGATATTCATACCAATATGGCATCATCAATAAATTCATCTACAATGGAGCAACTATACTCTTCTTTATCAATCTGATCCCCTTTTTGATAATCTTCCTGTAAAACAAAACATTAGAATATTTTGGAATAACTTCGAATACTTCATTCTCTTTTTCTGGCTGCAAAATGAATGAAAAATTGCTAAAGTTGCAGATTTCGGAGAACTCACCTGATCAAAACCAGGAAGAATTACATTTTCCATTGATAAGTACCCTTCCACCTTAAGAGAGAGAGAAAAAAAACAAAACAAAACAAAAAAATTAGGAAAACAAATCATACAACTTTTGGATTAAGTTAATTGATAGGAACGTGTACGAGATGCTCAAGTAGAATTACATGATTGAAGGGAATCCCGGGCCGTTTTGAAGAAGGGATCCATGACCACTGAGGAAGAGCTGAATTGAACTTTTTCCATAGCTCTGAAAAGGCACAAGCAGCGATTTTAAACTCTGCAGCCGAAAGGGTCCCATCCAAAGATGAAATATTGATATTGATTGAAGCCATTGCAGCCGCCGGAGTTGGTTCGGGAAATTCGTCGAACCCCCAAAAGATGATGATCGGAGGATGTACAAATCAACTGCAGAACGTTTCTGTTGTCACCAAAAGTACGAGGATATAAATTAAGCGATTAGCGTTCGTTTTTGACAGAAAGCCATGCCCTTATTCTGCTTTAATTTAATCAATTATTTATAATATAAATATCAATCTTTATTTTAATTCATTGATTTTCTACCATGTGAATTATTCTTTTATTTTGTTATTTTATAAATTTTGGAATTCAATAAATATTATTTTTTCATTTTAATGTAGGTCAAAAATATTTAATAATATTACATATTATGACAATGTCCAGTTATTAATTGTATATGGACAAAAAAAAAAAACGAATCACTTTTATTTACATTAACATTGCTTTATAAAAATTATACATATTATACAAAAAATTATTATTTAAATAATGATTTTGAAATGATAAATTGCAATATCTTAATTTTTTTAAATTTGTAGGTCTTCCAACACAATATTCGTATTTTATGATCTTATTAAATGAAAACGTAAATACTTTTTCAATTATTTGACATTTTAGGTAACTATTTAGTGAACTATAAAATAAAAGGTAGTACCAAAAGTAAAATAAGCATATTTCTCAAGACTAGTCTATGGCTTCAAGCCACGTAAAAAGTTGTGCGTAAAATGTCCAAATTAAAAGTTTCCTTCCTACGAGAGACAGATTCACAAATTTAGATGTATGTTGAGGAACGAAAAACTTAAATTATAACCACACCACGTAAAAGGTTAGGGCACCAACCTAATTTTTCCCAATAAGTGGCATTTTGGATGCATAACCATTAAATAGATAAATATGGAGAAAGGTTGTAGGAGATGTTAACAATAACCAATTGCAAATTCATGGGAAAAAGCCCTCAAAATTTTACCATGCAGCAAAATACAACTCTTTACACAACTTTTTTCCAAGGAAAGAGCGGGAAGAACAAGGCCTTCTTCATCATAAAACACCAGGAAATGTGACTTTAAAATGGGAACCGTCAACCCAGACAGCTTGTAAAATATTTTAGTTGGCAGCATCTGATATGTAGAAGGCTTGAGTCGAGCAACCGAGTCTTTGTCAACTTCTTGGCTTTGACGGAGTTGGGGAAGATGGTGGTTTTAAATCCGGGTACTGCATTTATAAATATACTCTGTTAGTAGTTTTATACAGACAGCCTACACGTATAAATCTGTAAAGCAACATACACGAACTCATAGGCCTATTGTCGTTATCCGACACAATCTTATAATCCCATGCCCTGAGACTCAGAACTTTTAATACATGACAATATCAGGAATCGTGTCTATTTTATCTACCGAGCAAGTTTGAAAACTATGCTAATTCCCTATAATTTGAATTTCAACCATAAACATTTCTGTATGTATATATAACCTATTTTCATACTTCAAAACCATAGAGGGGTGGAGCACATATACGAGTATGGAAATGAGAGCAGTATGTTCATACATTTGGGTAGGGAGATGATGGCCGTGGAACGCCTTTTGACTGTAATGTGGGATTAATGGAGCTAACATCTCTATCATAGTTATTCTCTTTCTTGCTGTTGCTGAAATTTGTGGTGGAAGAAAAGTCATTGTTATCGTTTTCCTGTTGCTGTACTCCATTTGAATTAATTTCTTTTGACAATTTTACTTTCTTCTTCGGATAGACACAGACAGATGGGGGGAGAAGGGTTTCTTGTATCTCCTGCAAATAAGCAAAGCAAACTTGAAAATGAACTATGAAGTCATATGATGAAGATTGTTCAAACTACATTACAAAATAGTTAGAATTCCTTAACTGGTAAATTAATCAGTAACCAAGACAAGCTTCTGCTGAATTAGTAGCTATTAGTATCAGTAGTACCAACGAGATTCAAATTTTACAAGTATCACCAGTAATATGAAATCATGCCACAAAATATGAAAAAGAAGAAACATTGCAAGGTATCATCCTGCACCTCCTGCACCCGCAATAACATTGTCCAACCACTCCATCTTTCTTAACTGCGTATTCTTTCTCCTTAAAGGCCCTATTTCTATTCTCTCCAGATCACCCAGGATATGCACAATGGTACTTGTACAAGTTCTCATGGTCATTGGAGCCACGAAAATACATTTTCCATAAAAAATGGAATTATTAGACATCGAAACAGCTAACAATCCCTGGCAAGAAACCGCAAAACTAGTCCCAATTGAGCGAGAGCATACAAGCCTAGATGTGATGAAATATGGTTGAACTCATAACATACAGCAAGGCTTAAGTGTCTCTGGCATGGCCGCTTACAAGTGATTCTTAAAACTTTCTGTCTGGAGATTTGATCATGTTGAATGTATGCATAGTGTGTCCAACATATTGAAATAAATAAGGACTTTATCGTTTTCTCTTGTAATTATCTGCAAAAATGAATGACGAACTTTGGTTCCTAAATATTTCACTATATGCACCTGCCAAACCAGAATGTCAAATAATAGTCACGACACAAATGCACACTCAATTTGTCTCAAGGTAATCAATTTTTAGAAGGGAGTAGAGTCATATTTGGAACTTTATGGTCCTACCAAAAATCTCACAAGTAAAATGCATAGTCAAACACCATACAACCCGAAGGTGCAATAAAGTTAGGAAAATTCAAGTCAAAAGGAGTTGTTACATTCCTCTTGATACTTTTAGAAAATAATTTACTCTTATGAACTTTACTAGGTAAAATGTCTACAGTCTACATATCATTTATTCATATGAACTTCACTAGGAAAAATGTGTCTACGTTCTACATATTAACCATCACTGAATAGTTAAAGTCAGAAAATGACCAAGCATTAATAAGCAATGCCTTGTCAACGAACAATAGCAAAACTGAACTCAGAAAAATTAATTTACATCGATGAAGGAAAAGAAGAATACCTGCCACCCTTTCTTGCCCCTAATCCCTCCCCGAATTGCATAAGCCTCTTTGAAACCATTTTTCACCAACAATTCAGCAGCTTTCATGGAGTTACCATCAAAACTACCTTACACATAAAAGGAGCCAACAGAGAAGTTAGTTTGGGTCTTCATGCAACTTGCACTGTCCCAGGGAACAATGCATATTCAGTGAAAGAGCAAACTGCAATGTTTATCATTTATATAGCCAGAAAGAAAGCAATAATATCAACATTAGTTCGACAACCATCCAAATAAAGTAACATATCATTTCAACAAACCATTATTCATAGAACAAGTAGTCAATTACAAAGTCCAGTTAAATGACAATTCTTTTTCACTCAGACGCTGTTAATATTAAGTAATTGTGATCTTCCATATCTCCATTCAATCAAATGCAAATATGAATCTGATTGCAGAAAATTTAAATTGCAACTTACATATTTGCATAACTTACTTGTCAATGATACAAATAGTTGTATTTTCTGGCTCCCCAAAGTTCTTCAAAACCTTTTTCACAAAACCCTCTTCATCTCCTTCACGAAACTCAACCTGTAGTGCACTCTTATTCAAGATTTTCAAATTGGGTGATTTCAAATAGGCCAAACTCCTATTGTCCCTGATATCTAAAAGCTGAGAATTTGGGTCATCCTGAAGCTTTTTAAATGCATTAAGGGCTGAAATAAACTTGTATTTTTGTAAGTACTCCTCCGTTAGGGGTATGACAACGAGCCAAATGAATGTGACAGTGGCAACAAAAAATGGGTACCTGTTGAAAAAATTGTCTATAGAAACCAAAATTGCTTCTAAGTTAATTTTGCTAGACACTTCTTCAGGGGGAGCAGTAATTTCTGAGGCAAGACAAGAAAGCGGAAAAGAGAATCCAAGAAAAAGAAAACCCATGTTGGGTTTAAGAAACAATTGCTGGGAATTGAGAAAAGAAAGATTTTTTAACAAAAGATTGAAGAGTTGGGTTTTTGAAGTACTCTTTAGTTGGTGATTAGAGGAACAAATATGCAAAGAATTAAAGGTCTGGGAGGTAAAATTGGAAGTGGAATTGCAGGTGGGGAGTGAATTTGAATGGCCAACATTGGATTTGGACGTGAATTTTAGGGTTTTACGGTGGTTTAGGAGAGATTGAGAAGCTGAGAAGCAAATGCAGAGAGCCTCCATGAGAGAGTAGATAGTTTGGATTGTATTGATAAGAAAGAGATGATTGGATGTGGCGCCATTTACAACTGTACTATTTTATGAGCAGAGTACTATTGGATGAGCGGAATATACTAATTTATCAGAAACAAACGGACCAATTGACTTCTATAACATGATTGGGTTTTCCCTTTTTTTTTTTTCTTTTTTTTTTTTTTTATCTCCCCTTTTTTTTCTTTTTTTTTTTTTTCATCTCATTCTAAACAATTTTATTGGCGGTAGCTTAAATAATCTGAAAATTGGAGGATAATATTGTTGAGAAAATTTGTGCTAGCTAATAAAGTTTTTTAATAAATAATAGCCTAAAATATTATTTACACCACACAATTAAGGGCGTACAGCCACGTGCATTCTTGATTAGTAATTCTCTCTCAATAATCATAACCATTTTTTATTGTTCTATGAGCGAGATTTCAATTATTTTTATTTAATTTCAAAAAGAATAAAAAAAAATAACAATAAGATAACATTTAAGGTCCTTCAATTAGAGCTCTTTTGTAATCCTCTCCATGACTCAATTTAAAGTTTAAGAAATCGTAACCAAGTCAATGAAATCAATCTTCCCATTTGGTCATTTTCTTTGTATAAACATGTCCTTGAACAAGGTCGAAACACATTTGACAAAACTAGCCGGCATAATCTACTAAATTTTACAGTCTAGTTACATGGTTTTGATGCTACAACAACGAAAAATCATTCTCTCTCATATGATCGGAACCTGAATGCTAAAATTTGCAATTGAAATGGGTATTTAAGTAATTAAATTACGGTACCAACTGCAAGAATGGGATATCATACTTCTTCCTCTGCTTCTCCCTAGCAGTATTCTCCAGATGAATTGAGTTATATCAACCCATATGCAAATCCAAATTAGGACAGTGTATCGATAATAATTACATCCCACATTGCACTTAACTTGTAAGATTATGCCGACCAGTACACCTCTTTCCAAGCCAATTCCAAGAAAAAATTCACAGCCTAATCCCTGCACGAGATCAATGAATTGCTGTTTCAAAATCTTTAGTTTCCGATATCACAGCAAGAAGAAGGGAGGATAAGAACGTCGAGCCTGAGCTCAATCAACCAACAGCTGAAACAGGAGAGAGATGAAGCAAGGCAAATTCGAAGAAATATAAACATTAGAAACAGTGCATGTATTAGAGAGGATCGAAATATCAGCTTTTACAACAGACTAGAAATTAACAAGGCTAATCTGTCTTGCCCTTCTTAAAACATTAAAGTCAGTGATAAGTTGCACATTAAACAAATTGAAACAGGTTAACCCTAATAGTTAACAGATCATAATCAGAGTCGGTCGCGCCATCTCTACTTGATTAGTGCAAATAGGCAGCAGTCTGGTACTGGTACCCATTCCCAAAGAAGTTTCCATGACTAGGAGAGAAGTTGTAAGTAGCAGTACCCATAAATGATGGAACGTGATGGTCGGTCGGTCCAGGGTAGGCATATTGCCTGTCATAAACGTACTGCGGGTACCTATCTGTTCTAGCATAGAAGTTCTTGTCAGTAGGGACATTGGTGACTCGAGGTCCATGCCCAACACCATTGGCACGGGGTCTTTTGGGTTGTGGCTTTGCAACTTCAGTTGCCCTTTTCTTGTCTGCTTTTGCTTTCTCTATTTCAGCTACCAGTTTCTGGAGTGGATCCACAGGGAACTGCTCCTCAAGGTTATGATCTTCAATGCATTTAATCACAGCTTTAAGTGCAGTCAGCTCTTTCTCATTAACGTCATTCTGAAACTAAGAAATTGTAAGTTCAGAGTGCATCTTTGATTAGCATTATTAGATCTTAGTAGACGTACAATTAACAAAATTTTATAAATATACATATATATTTATAAATCTAGTACCGTCTAATGCACCTAATAAACATGACAAAACAGAAAAGTTCAAAACTTCAAAATGGTTACAAAATAAGCCTACATCATGTAATGATGTTCATGTATCAACAACCAATCCAACTTTCATGAGAGAGAGAGAGCTCACAGTTTAACACAAGGTAGAATGTTAACATCAACTACCAAAGGTAACAGTCTTTGCCCCTATTTTAGCCTAAATTTTTTATAGTGGATTTTGTAAAATGAGATATTTTTGGAGAATGTGCGGTTAAAAAGTGGAAAAATGTTGTGGGATTGCGTGCAAAAAAAAATTATTGGGAGAATATGTGGTTGAAAATGAGTTTCAAAGAATGAGGCTCAAACTGGGGCTTAATATTTATTCACATGCTGCCAGGTCAAGTCATTTATGAATAGTCACAGTGATTGGGTTTCCTAGACATTCAACGAAGGACGTATATATTTCATTAAACCATGCAGTTCATTTTTAATTGTATTTTAACTGGATACCATCTTCTTTAGGCCAAGTACGATATCCATATCAAACAAAGACTTATAGACAGTTATAAGCAACCAAAACTATGAATCAACTGCAATCCTACAGTGATCAAGGCATAAAACCAAACCAGCGTAGCAGCAGCAGGTGACACATTTCCAGGTTTGGATGGTGATGCCGCTTTTTTAGCCTCAGACAAGTAGGATTTCAGCAACGAAACAGGTGAAAACTGCTGTGTAAGTTCAAATGCAAAAGCAAGATTGACAGCATCAATGTGCCTTCCATTCTTCACCAGCACATCAATCACACCTGAAAGACAAGCAGTACAAGGTAGAGCACATAAAAATCTTCACCTCCTGTTAAAACCTGAATTCCCTAGTATATAATATGCCAGAAGATCCAGAGATTAAAAAGAAACAATATATCGGACCCTCCACTGCAATTAACAGAATCAACTTGAACCCCGTTAGGTTCATAAATACTTTCTCCTTGCATCGCCTTATAGCAAAAAAGATTCAACATTCGGCACAACATGCTGGGATTTAACTTTACTACGGAAATACTTTTGGGAGTTCCACCCTATAATAGGAAAAATCATGGGCCTAAATACACCAAGACAAGGCAACAGAATAAAGTATACGGATAATAAGATGTCATATAAAGTATTCAAAACCGAAGCTCATATTGTAGTTCCATTTATTATAAGAATATGCTATGTCTCGTAACTTCTTACCAGGGAAAAAAGACATTTAAAACGTGGCAGTTGACTTGGTAATTATAGAGTTACCAACCTGGCATTTTGTCAGTCAACCCAAGACAACGGCATAATTCAGCTGTTTGTCGACGGCGTGAAACCATGGGAATCAATTTGGACAAGCTTTCCTGATCAAAATCAGAATTAATACCGAACGTAGCAAGAAGTTGTAGGAATGCATGAGCCTCAAGGGAATTTCCGTTGTTGGCATCAACATCAAGATCATCTAATTTCGGTTTCCACTCTTCAGCAATAGCTTTTGCCCGTTCCTTAATATTTTCATAGAGAATACCAGAAAGAGAGTCCTGGTCCAGATTTGTTAATAAACTGCTAAGGCACTCCAACAACATGATACACGTTCGGCGAAGACCTAAGAGATTTGAATCTTTTCTGGGATCAGAATGTGGCATTTCCAAGCAGTAGAAACCCTTCAGAGAGTCCAAAACAAGAGATGCGGGATCAGCTGCAGCCTGTAATGCAATAGGGATTTCCTCTCTTAAAGTAGCAAGGTTCTTACGGTTATCGGATATAAATTTGTGGAGGCCTTCTGAATCCATCTCTTGACATAATTTAATAAGCTCTGGATAAGACTTCACCTCCACATTTCCATTTTCAAAAGGCCTTCTCATAAAATCCATGTTACTCTCAGCAAGGATGGCATCAGGTGGTTTTGCCTCCATAACTGGTGCCTCAACTAAGTTCTCACTGTTAACCACACCAGAGGCCATAGCACATGACTTCCCATTCTTCTCCAGAGCAGTCATAATGGCAGAAACTGCAGCATCTCTCTTCTCTTGAAGCCTTTCAAGTGAAGCTTGCTCTTTAGCCACAACAGATGCTTTACGCATCTCCAAAATCTCTCTGGATTCAACTATTTTGGTTTCAAACTCTTTTTCTTGATCTTCTAATTCAGTGAACCGCCTCTTCAAAGATTTCTGAAGCCCATGAAAATGCTCCTCAAGTTGTTTCCATTTCAAGTTGAGAGTTACAGCACGGTGACGTTCAAGTTCAGCAAATGCTTTCTGGAGTTGCTGTATCTTTGAGGCTGTAGAGTCCATGATCACGGCTGCCGATTGGTTGTCTTCCATGGCATAGAAATCCTGAACAAAATTATAAATATTTAATTGGTTAATGAAAGGAACCAAAAGAAAAATTGATTAACTATTTAAAAATACCAGAAAAAATTAAGTGAATGCAGGGTCCTACACAAACCATGAGCAGAGTGAAATATTAAGATTTGTCTATTCCAATGTGTTTACACAGTAGAGCACGGGGGAAAATAAGATCTAAAGAACGTACACCCCATCTCAAGTAACTAAAATCGATGAAAATTTTATGACAGAACCAAAATATCATAACACTGATCGCGATTATCATGGTTGAAGCAAGATGTCTACTAAATGAAAGGAACAGTGTGTGATCATGATGCACAAGATCAGTGACGTGTCCTTGGACTGACCAAGGAGGAGGCAAGTACATGTATGCTGACTGTTGACATTTTCTAAAGCCCAGGAAGTTTTTTGTCCCCCAGGCTCCAGCTGCTCATATTTTGTGAAGCCCCACTGAAGACAATATGATATGGAATGAACAACTCTTTCGTCTGTAGAAAGATTTAACATAGCTTTGATATATAAAGCTGGTGCTATACAGGGTTTGGGATACAGAAAAAATGCAACTTCACCATATTTCTGTCTAGTTGCTAGAGAAAGAAGACAGATCAAATAAGTGAATATAGCTTGATATATTTTAAGTTTCAACTTCACCTAAGTTTTTCTACCCAATTAATTTTATGAATTCTTTCAGCTTGAATGTCATTCTAACCAAAAGACAAAACATAAGGAACGAAGAAAGAAAGCAAACAGAAATTTCATCGTCAAAACTTTAGGTAAAATAATAAAATTATAAATTAACCAAAAGGAAAATAAAAGATTAGGCATACCTCAGAGAAAAGCAGACAAAGTTTCAGTAAAAACTTGTTACACGACTATACTGATTCTTGGATCAGCACAAAAGCTGCAAATGAAAGCAAACATCAACTACATGAATAGAAGGAAGAGATTTAACCATATTAAAAGGATTAATGCAACTTAAATTAGCAGCTGGAAGACTAAATTTGACTGAAGATAGCTACATATTCGAGTTTACAATTACAAAATAGTTTAAAAAGAGGATGCTGTGTGTTCCATTTGCGTTTCACTGAAGAAAAAAGAAACAAACAGATATAGGAAATCTTCTCTTTCACGTTCTCCCCACCCCCCCCCCCTTCTTTTTGCAGTAATTTCTGCGTCGGTAAACAGAAATATCTTTCATAAGAAATTAATTATTTATCTAGCTAACTGGGACGCCCACATGATATAAGAAACCACATCAAGGAAAGAAGAATGCACGAAAAATAATAAAAATTAAAATTAGAAGTTGAACTTAAAAAAAAAAAATGATAAACCGTTACCAAAAGAAAAATCAAAAAACGGAAACATCCCCTACATAAAAATCTCGAATTTCGTACAAGAATGAACTAATTACGGATACTATTACTTAGATCAGAAAACATACCGCAAAATATAGGCAAACAAAGTAGATTAAAAATGATTCGTGTACTTCGATTAGCAGGCCGCGAAGTAATTTAGGAAAGTACACAGTTTCCAGTTGTAATAACTAAAAAAAGCTAGAAACAACACTTGATCTGACAGCGTAGAGAGAGAAGAATAAGTGTTACCGGATCGGAAGGAGATGGTGTGGCGGCGGCGAATTACGGCTAGAAATCAGACCATTTTGGGGGAACGAGGGTTTGTTGGTGAGAGATGGATAAAGTGCGAATCCCTAGAGAGAGAAAATGAAAGAGGAAAGTAGCAGTAGTAGAAAATGAGGGAAGAGTTGTATTTACGACAAACCCCCGACAGCTACACGTACAAAAGCACACACTCGCACGCGCTCACACATGCATTCTCCCTGTTCCTCTACTTTTTCTAAAGCGCACACACTTCATTTTATTTATTTTTTTAAAGATTTATAACGAATGGCCCAACCTTTTAAAGAATGTGCAGCACAGTCCCAAATTATTAAATCATAACAAATAAATATGAGGTAAAAAGACCTATGGACGATTTCTATCCAAAAATTTGTTAGTTAACAAAAATTCAAATGCTTAACCTTTTAAAAAAGGGCAAAAAGAGAACTCTATAGTTTTTCACCTAAAGTGATTAAAATAATTAAATAAAATGGAAAAAAAAAAATTAAGCCCATATTTGACAATCGTTATTTTCAATCTCTTTTTTCTAAATCCTCATTTTAACCACGCATTCATGTAATAAAATATTTTGTACATGAAGCCAAAAAAATTTTCACTTTTTAACCACGCATTCTCCTAAAAATATTATTCAAAACTTTGTTTACCACGATTAATGGTTGTCAAACAGTGGCTTAAAAGGGATATTATTCATCTTCTTTCACCGAAAATTTTCCCCATGCCTATGCCACCAAACCCACACCCCAATCCTACCAAAAAGATGTATCAATTCCTCACATGGCCACCAATCATGTTCTAGTTAAGAGAAAGCTTGCTAATTTGTTTTTTCCGGTAGATAGAAAGAATGGTGAGATTCAAAAGCATACAAGAACTCGAATTCAAATTCTCTATTTTTTAGATCTAAAAATATCCAAAAAAAATAAAAGTAAAAGAAAATCTCCCACCACTACTCTTCTTCTTGACTTTCAACAGTTATTGAACTGAAGATTTAAATTTTATCTTTAATTGCAGCAAATCTATCGAAACAAGAACATAAGCAAGTAGGTTTTTATGAACAATATAGACTATGTCAAATTCAAGTGATGTATCGAGATCCAAATGTGGTTCATTATGCATGCATTGCAAGGGGCACCATGGTGTTTGGTGGAGTTCAATTTCTATGGATGTAAAACTTGGATTGATTGCTAAAAGGAAAAAAGTCATTTAATTTCACAAATCCCACGTTGTCTGATCCTAAACATACACTGGATGTGTGTGGGGGTAGGGGTAGGGTTGGGGGAAAGTTTGGGGAATTTTCTTGGAAAATTTGGGAAGGGTGGGACGGAAGAAAATGAATAATATATCCTTTTTAATTTCTTATCTTTTTATGTTTATTTTTACTAATTGTTTAAATGAAAAATGTATAATTATCATTCTACCCTTGCTTGAATTTTGATCAACTAATGGATTTTTGGATGAAAAATGTCCAAATGTCCTTCGGTGGCAGATTTTTTAAAGATTTGGAACATATTTGTTATGATTTAAAGTTTTAGGATTGTACTGCACATCTTTAAAAGGTTAGGGATCTCCACTAAAAATATTCCTTTATATTTTTTTCCCTGAATAGTTCACTCTACTGCATATTTTTTATATTAGTTTATTTTCAATTTCTTAATTTGCTTTTTTTGTGGATTTGATGTATGCCAACTTTTGATTGATTAGTTTTCACTTCTGGTGATTTAAAATATAAAAGTTGAAGGGATTTTGAACATAATATCTTATCTGTAAACGGTTTTCTGTAAAACTAATAAATTTTTTAAATACTAATAAGTAATGTTTTAAAATAAGTCGTGGAGGTCAAATATCAAGCCTTACAAGTTTAGGTATAGGTGTGTTCATATTTTTAATATTATTTTAAATGTTCTAGACCAATAAATAAATAAAATAATGTATACCGTGAAATTTATAAGAATTTCATGCACATTTTTCAAATTTCCAACAAAAACTTAATTCTAAAAAATCATAAATACTCCATACTTTGTTTGTGGGTTGAGAAAACTATGCAAGCGTGTTAGATTTGGGCTAGGGTATTTTCTTTATTTGACTTATTTCCCTTTTAAACTCTAGAGGTTGAACATTTCGCTGCACTGAACTTCAAAAGAAGAAAAATAGTCAAATACTACTTGCAAAATATATGCACGTGCCTAGACGGACCTTTTAGAATACTGTTAATAAGTGCATCAAGCACGACACAAACTAGAAGTGACATTTTCAACATACTCATTTTAACCATTCACGCAATAAGGTATTATGGATGTAAATCGAAAATTTTTCCATACTTTTTAACTACAAGTTCTCTTAAAAACCACCGTTCAAAACTCCATTTAATACAAATAATGGTTGTTAAATAGGGGTTAAATATGTTGTTAGGAGAAAATAATGAAGCTCCAAAGCCACGCAAGAATTAACAATGTACAAGAACTTGGCTTAATTTACTTGGAAGGAGATTTCGACTCAATGTTTGGTTGAAGAATATAATTATTGTGTTTTTTTAAGGTATACAGGGGCAGAATCATTATTTAAACTACTTGCAAATAAAACTATGAATAACATTTTGAATCTTGAAGAAAAATATTTTGTGTCATCTTTAATTCTTTTCTTTAGTATAAATTATAGAATAACTAACTTATCTAGGAATAATTAATAAATAAATTTGTCCAACAAACAACTCCTTTTCTTATTCTTATTTTATTAATATATAGCTATCTTCCATATCAAGATAATTTAATCTGACATCAGAAGAATCCTAATTTCTTTTTTTCTTCTTCTTTTTTTGACACTTTGTAGGTTAATTATTATATTTTATAAACTGTGTCAATTTGTGTCATATTATCCAAGTTAATCGGAACTTACTTGCCTTCTATTCGTGTAGAATTAACCACATAAGAAAAAAGAACATCTCTCGATTATGTCCAAGAAAAAACACAAAAATAAAATAAAATAACGAATGTCATTATTTCTTTCACTAGAGTCATTATTTCTTTCACTAGAGTCGAGTAACACGAATCATAGCATAGGATGCCAACATGTTCCATCTCTACCTCGCGTTGCCTCGTCTCAAATGAGCAGGAATTCCCGCCTCAGAAACTTGGGATAATCTCGGTCCCTTCCCTCCATTTGAGTCCTCAATTTTCTTTGACATCTAAGTCCTGAAAACTTCAAGTTTGTAACCCTTGATTCTCCAATGGACGAGAAGAGAAATTATTCAAGTCCGATTTAAAGGAATTGGATGCTTTCCTATGATATCACAAGATTCATTCAACTCTTATCTCGTTTGGAAGTTGAGCATCTTGATGCAATAGGCATAGATGAATGCAAAAAAAAAAAAAAATTGTGAAACCAACCAACCAAAACTGCAGTAACTTGTCCCTTGAAGTTGGGGTCATATACAAAATGTTTTTGAACATAAGTTTTTATCATGGGATCAAACGACATCCGGAGAACTTTAATAGTTTCTTACACATCTCCATACTGTTTTACGATCACTCCATACACTGTCCATGCCACTAGACAAATTTAGTATTACCATATCCAACACTTGACTTGAGGATTCTCGAAAATTCCACAGAGAACATGTTAAATTATGGAGCCCAATAATTGGCGCCACGTAGGAAGCCTCCCTTCTGTTGGAATAATTGGTATTATTTTTAGCAAATTGGAATATGTTTCCAATGTTTATCTCTTCGATTGCAAAAGATGCAATAAAGAGTCATTTTGCTTAGAATTGGTGTGACCATCCAAAAGGTGCATGATAAAAATGCATGACCATTTGATAGGGTGTATAGTACACCATTTAATGTGAAAAGATGTGATCTATGTTAAAAAATGCAACTGTTCAAAAAGTTACTTAAAAATCTATAAATAGAGACATTTAATTCAATTTTTTTCCTACTACAAATCAATTCCATATAATTGATTTTTAATTATTTCCTCCTCTAAATTTTGTCAAAATAATTTTCAAATTATTTTTGAGCTTCGTGTTCGATATTTATTACTTAGAAGAGTACAATCAAGCATTGGTTTGTCCGACATAATTAATATTATGCTATATTAATTTTAGAGAAAACGTTATATTTTAGGAGTCAGTCGTCTATTTGATCTTGTTAGCACTAATATAGAGGAGTGAAATATGTCTTAAGAATACTTGCATTCTCATACCTTACTTTATTTTATCTCCTTGTTATTTCTACATGTTAGTAAGTCATTATTTTGCTGAACTTTTATGCACATACCATGATTTCGGTAAATCGTTACACTATTGTATTTGTATGCACTTGTTTTTGGTTAAAGAAATATAATTTATGCACATTTTATTCAACACCTCCCAGAAAAGGAGGGAGTGGAGTCGTAAGACCAAAAATTTACAAAGGACAATTTAGAAATTTCACACTTGTAATATCGATTTTGTTTAATTTGTTTGACAATAAGGAGTCGTCAATAGAATTTTGTATTATTATAAAATTTGAGGTTAAAGAACATTGGGTGAGCGATTTTCTCTTCTTTTCATCATAATGAATTAGTGTAATCACAGAAGATGGTATAATCTTACATTGAGATGAGTCTCTATATTCATGTGTCTAATTTTTTCTTGCGATTTTATTCCTCTAGGTGGTAGAACTAGGGTTGCTAATTTTCTAAGATTATAGCCCGAGCTTTCGTTTCTTATTGAGAGCAATGGCTTACGAGAAAGAACGTCATTAGAATATGCAAGTTTGATGGTATGGTTTTTATAAATATTTGAGGAGGCATTCTATTCTATTCATATTGAGGGTTCAAGTTTTATATTTGAGTAACATACCTTTCATGATTTGGTCACCTCTTATACAAATTTCTCCGGCCCTCCCGAATATTTGATGATCTCATATGCGTCGAAATCAATGGTGTAAATAAGTAATCATTTTTTTTTTTCAAATATCCGTTTTCAATTTTCAATCAACAACGGGTAAATTTGTAAACATTTCACTCGCTCTCGTTCAATAACGATTTCTTCATAGCAGCAGAGATGGCAGATTAGTTCTCTCCTCTCTCTCTCTCTCTCCCCCCTTTTGCTCTTAATTTTTTTTTTTCTGTTTGTGTACGCGTGAGTATGTGGTTCCTACTAATACTCCTCCTTGGCATGTTTGGCGCAACATCTAGAGAAAACGGCATGCGTTAGCCAGTTTATTAATATTTTGTAGTTGCTATTGTAAAACCTCAGTTTGGCAAGATTTTTCAAAAATTAAAAGCTATTTCTAAACTAAAAAGTTGATTTCAAATCTGTTTGAATAATTTTCTGAAAGTGTTTTGTTGGTTACGAGAGTTTTTACTTCCTCATGATCCTCCTCTTAGTTCTCAAAGAGTGGAAGGAAAAATACAGCACGTTACAAGTCAAAAATGATCGGAATAAGTAACACAAATGTTCATCGAATACACAACACTTCTCGAAAAACAGACCATACGATAGACAAGATCAATACAAGACACCCGACATTCTTTGGTATGAAAAATAAAAGAAAATGAAATAAAAAAGTTGTGAAATTTTGTAAGTCGGCAATTTACCTGGATAGTATTATGCATAAACCATCAATCTTAAATTTACCAATGTGTAATCTAACTGACAAGTAAAATTATTAAACAAATTACGCCAACAGATAATTTACACATTGGATTACGGCTCGACTTGCTACTATATCATTTTTTTTTTTTTTTAAAAATAGATCTCCTATACATCTCGAGCAACGATGAGTTCTTCTAGTTGATCAGCGTTGCCATTATCTGATAACACCAAAACATCATCTTCCGTTGTGAAATCATAACGCTGTCCAATAGCTCTCAAAAGCTGGTACACTTCAAACATGGTAGGCCTCTCTTTAGGAGCCGGCAACACACAGGTACAAGCAACCTTAAGAAACTGGAAAAGCTCACTATCATAACCTTTCCCGACCAACAACTTGTCGATTGCATCTTGAAGTTCTGAGGTACCAGAGAGTTGGGAAATCCACTCAACTAGATTTCCCTTAAAGCTTTCGGGCGCTTTAGCCACATAAGTCGGTTTCTCACCGGTTACTAACTCGAGAAGCACAACCCCAAAGCTATAGACATCCCCCTTTGGAGTGGCAACCAGAGTTCTTGCATATTCCGGAGCAACATAACCCAAGTCCCCGAATTCACCATTTATAAAAGTACTCAAATGAGTGTCGACTGGATTCATGAGCCTAGCAAGTCCAAAATCGGAAATTTTAGGCTCGTAATCCATATCCAGTAAGATGCATTTAGAACTTATGTTTCGGTGAATAATACGGGGATTGCAAGTGTGGTGCATCCATGCAAATCCTTTTGCTGCTCTTATCCCAATTTTAAGCCTCAAAGGCCAATCTAAAGGTTTCTTGCCATCATTCACAACATATAGCTTATCATGGAGGGTACCATTTGTCATGTGCTTATAGACTAAGAGTCTTTCCTTCTTAGTCATGCAAAAGCCAAGAAGCGGAACCAAATTCCGATGCTTTACATTTCCGATAGTGGCCATCTCAGACACAAATTCTTTCTCTGATTGTTGAGTATCCTGCAATCTCTTCACCATAAGAGACGTGCCATCTTCAAGTACTGCTTTGTACATTGTCCCTGTTCTTCCTGACCCAATTATATTCTCTTTGCTGAAGTCGTTGGTAGCCTTCATTAGATCATTTAGTTTCATTTTGGAAACAGACTTCTCAAATATTGAAAGCTGAAACAAGAAGATATGACTATTGTGTTAATCGTTCCTTGTATAGAGAAAATCAAATAAAAATAAATCTTATACAGCAGGCAGCAATACTGAAAGGTTCCATTCTTATGGGCAGCTACAGATTCTACATGAAGAGGAACAAATTATATAAATAAATAATTGTTATATATAAAAGCAAAAATTCCAAGAAAATATACGTCTATCTTGCCTTGATGCCTTTGGAACCCTTCATACTCTTTGCCCATTTGTTGCCTAAGGGATCTCCTTCCTTCTTCTTTCTAGCCATCTTGCGCATATAGAAGAACATGCCAATACTCACACCAAAAGCTGCAAGAGTCAACCCACCAACAGCTGCCCCAATAATTGGTCCAATGTTGGTTTTCTTGGAAGCACCTGCACAAGGCGGCAACGGTTTGCCACAAAGTCCTAGATTATGCGCGTAGCTCTCTGAAGTAATATTTTTTGAGAAGTTCGGAACTGGTCCAGTCAATTGGTTGTTTGACACACTAAATTCCTTGAGTCTGCTAAGTAGAGCAAGCTGTGCAGGGACTTGGCCTGTTAACTGGTTGTTGTTAAGTTTGAGGACATTCAGGTAAGTGCAATTGGAAAGATTTTCAGGAATCGCTCCAGATAACTCGTTGTTGGAAAGATCGAGGCTCGTCAGATATCCAACTATATGAGAGATGTTATTTGGAATATTTCCATGGATTTTGTTATTAGAAAGATCTAACCCTGTAATGGATGAACAACCAACAACACCTAATGGAAACGTGCCCTTAAGTCCCATGTTCCCCAGCTTGATATTCAAGACCTTATTGTCATCCGGATGCCAACAGTCAACCCCAATAAATTTACAGATGAAACCTTGTGATCTATTCTCGAAATTCCAAGCTGTTAAGTAACTGTTTGGGTCTTCCAAAGAAGATTTTATAGCTCTTAGGCAGTTGACATCACTCTCAGCAGCATAGCTGAAAGATTCACTGAAGAGTAACCAAGTATAGACGGCGAGAATAGGGAGAGCTCTAAAACTGAAGACCATCCTCATGACGAAAGCAGCCATAACCAAGAGGACGAAGTATGTCGACCGACTTAAGGTGATGCTTTTACACACGGAAACAATATACTAGTCACTGAGAAGCAAGCCTCATAAGTTTGGTTGCTGAAACAAATTCAAGATCAACACAACCAAAATTCAGAACTAAGATTAAACATTCAAAAAGCTTTTAGGGAGAGCAAAAAATAATAATTAGGGGATAAAGTAAAATACCAACAGAGATTATTTTAAATAAAACCACTTCATCTATGACCATTGTTTCAACTAAGAGGCTGAAATATCCAGAAGTCTCCAACACTAAGGGAAAAATAGCGCAGACAAGAAAAGGCCAGTTTTAAGGTGCAGCATATTTCCAGCTTGTTCACAACTTAATCATCTACATCAACACTTGAGTTTGCGAGTTGGAAGAACACTCAGAATTTCATTAGATAAAGATAACACATAATCATTCAATTGAATTTAGCCAATTTAACAGTACAGATTCCACTTCCAACAACATCAAAAACCTAATTAGGAGGAAAGAACAAAGTGTAGATAGTTATGAATAATTTTGCCTACAGGAACGCAGAGTTAACTACTTCATTTTATTAAAATCAAGAAATTAGGAAAGCAAGAACAAAAACCCACACGAGTCAACTCAATTATGCACCCCTGCAAGGGAAAATTCACCCAATCCAATTATTTAACAAAGAAAAATTCAAAAGAGATCGGAGAAACCCACCTCAGATACCACAAAAAGAGATCATATCTTTCAAGCCACCTCAAGTAAATTAAAAGGAAATAAAAAAAAATAAAAAATCAACTCTTTTGTTCGAAATAGAAACCCAACAACAGGTACATGTATGCTTATAAGCAAAAAAATCTGATAAAATTAGCAATAAAAAGAGAGAGAGAAAAATAGATAGTTACTGGTTACAGGTGGTATTCGCAAGCTTCTTCGATTTTGATGTTAAGCTGAGAGTTGAGGGTGGACTGGAATTATAAGAAGAAACAATAATTACATCAGCTTTGTTACTGTTGAATGTCGGGTCAAAGAAGGGATGCAATTTTCCACCATCTTTTTTCTTTCTTTCATTTTTTCTTTCATTTTCTTTTTCCCACTGAGGTAACTCAATAGACGAACACAAGTAAAAAGAAGATTCCTGAGGTTGGGTACAGTGGAGTGGGGTGGGGTGTGGTGTGGTGGGGGTCGACGACCACTGAGATATTGACTTTCATGTATGCGCGTATGAAGTGATGATGACCAAAAAGTTTTGACCATTTCTCCGTTTGTTTGTTTTTGGCCTTTTCGCACCATTGCCACAAAATTTTTGGCCAATTGAGGCTGAGGTGATTGATTGGGGTGATTTGCCGGCCTTCTTCACTTGTTCACGGACCGTGTGATGTTGATAAAATATGTAACTTAAATTGTATCAAAGTTGTGGGATCGATGAATTGTGAGAGTTAAAAATGAAGTTTGATTAACTTTTTTGACAAACAAAAGTTTTACTAAGGGTTTAGTATGAAGAAGGGAAAGAGCGAGACTAACGATTTAGCAGTGCTTTAAAATGTTTATAACTTGTGGATTGTCATGAATATGTGAAATTGTAGATAATAAATTGGTAGAAAGTCGTGATATCACGAAATGTGTGAATAAAAACAATTTATAATCAGCTTCAATTATAATTTAAGACTTGCTACACATACTGATGCAGAACGAAAATGTGAATAATAATAAAAATGTTTTTCTCGTAATATGCGAATGGGTGTTTGCTCGAATTTTACTCAAATTGACGTGATAACTATTTGAAATCCACCAAATAAATATTGAAATCCACATGTAAACGAGAAAATTGAAATATTTTATTAATCAAGAATCAAATGAATTATTTTACAACATTAACGCGTATTTATACACTCAAAACACTTTCTAATCAAAGTGAAATTCCAAATCTATAAACAAATTCAAATAAACTATTAAACAAACTTGAATAAAATTAAAATACTGTAAAAATGACAAAAATACCCATAAACTGACTCAAAACAGAAAAATGCTAAAATAGAGCTCTAAACGACGGAATTTGACCCCAAAAGTTTGACAACATAAAAAAGATATGTGTAGAATCGAAAAACGTTTTCGGATTGTAATCACGGACAAAAATTCGACCATCGAGCTGAAACTTATGCATATTTTCATAAACCCTCCTGCTTTTTTTTCTTTTCCAATTATTTATGATTTTCTCTTCTAGTTGTCCCGCATTATTCCCTATCACTTCAAAACAACTCGACCCTGAGTTGTCATAAAAGGCTTATGAGAGGAAAACTCACTATTTAAATTTGTAATGATCAGAAAATATTTCCCTTCCACTTTAGAAGTTTTATGTGCCCCTTGTTGTTGGTACAAATGTAATCTTTTTATCCTTTCACTTAAACTTATAAGTATTCTATCTACCCTTATTTATGACACTCATATCAATCTGTCACGTTGTGTCGAACACAATATGACACCCATCCAACTGAACAAGATCACATATAACTTCTAATTTGTGAAAAGTCACAATTGATAAAGGTACCTTAAAAATTTGATTAACCATATTAGAAGAACCCTTCTTAATCCATCCAATCAGAAAAGGATCTAGATGTTGTTCGTTTGGCAATTTCAAATGATGCACTAGCTTCTTTGTGATCGAATTCTCACAACTGTAATTGTCTATGATCTAATTGTAAACAGTTTCATTGGCCTGAAATAATTTTTCACACTGAGTTAATTCTTCCTGCTTAGGTAAGCATAAAATTTTCTCCACAATACATACAAAATCTCTTTATTCTTCTCCACGAACTTCATCGATATGTCCTTCATCTTTCTCTTCCTTATCTTTGACATTCGATTTGCTTTCTTCTAATGCAAGTCTATTGTTATTTTCTCTCCGAACTACAGGCTTTGCAATCCGATCATGTTTGATTTCCTTATTGCCAGATTGATGATTTTGTCTATTGTTCTTAGGAATGACAAAAAAATCCGACAAACTCGATACCCGCGGAACCCTGCCCTGAACGGGGCGAGGACAGGGTGAGGAATTTTGCCCCGAGGCGGGTTCGGGTAATGGGTGCCCCGCCCCGTTTAATTTTTTTTATTTTAGAATTCAATACTTTAAATGGAAAATTTCATGAAAGTTTATTAATTCTAATAGAAAATGGAAACTAAAATTATTTGTCTCAATCTAATGAATGTAGACAATAAGATAAATTATCAAAAACTTTTAAAAAATAAAAATTAAACGGGGCAAGGGCCCCGCCTCGCCTTAAACAGGTAACGGGGTGGGGGCGGCTGCCTTGACCCCGTCCCGTTGTCATCCCTAATTGTTCCCAAAAACCTGTAACAATAATTGACAGATCTCTCCGATCTTAGTAGTAAGATCATCAAGTCGTCGATTTGTTGCGTTCAAATATGTCCTAGTAACTAGTACGTCACCTATTCTTATGAATCAAAGATATAGACTTGGGAAAGTCGGCTCTGATACCACTTGATGCAAGATAAAAACGTGAATAATAATAAATATGTCTTATTTGTAATATACGCACTGATGCTTGCTCGAATTTCTTTCGAACGGACGTGATAACTATGCGAAATCCACCAAATGAATATTGGAATCAACCAATAAACGGGAAAACCAAAATATTTTTATTAATCAATAATCTAATGAATTATTTTACCACATTAACGCGTATTTATATACTCAAAACATTTCCTAATCAAAAATTTTAATTCTATAAGCAAATCCATATAAACTAAAAAACTATTAAACAATTTTGAATAAAACTAATACTCTTAAACTGACTCACAATAGAAAAATGCTAAAAGGGAGCTCCAAACGACGGAATTTGATTCCAAGTGTTTGACAATGTCATGAAAAAAATATGTAAAGTATCGAAAAATGTTTCGGACTGTATTTACGGATGAAATCCGACATTCTAGTTGACAATTATATATTTTTTCATAGATTTCCAGATTTTTTCTCTTTTCCAATTATTTATGATTTTTGTTCTAACTGTCTTGTATTACATACTTTAAGCTGGTTATATTGTAAGTCAACTAGGAGAGATATGGCTAGCAAAACTAGCTTGTGAGCCACCCCGATTCTCAGATAATGAAGTGATTAACTTTCGACATGAAAGCTGTGGTATCAACTAAGAAAGCTATTATGTATAGTGTAATTACATGTTTACGTGGTACTACAAGTGGCAAAAAAAAAATAAAATTTGAATTCATCAACTTGACTTGAGGAATCAAGGCATTACAATTGATCTCGATCAAGTTTAGATACCGTGCTTCTAAATGGAATAATAGGCCAAATTGACTAGAAAAAATGATTTGACTTCATTTCCTTATGCAAGGCTAGAATGTCTCGAGGTAAATATTGACTTGGCCAATTTTTAAGCTAAACAGTGCAATAGGATGCTTAAATTAGCATGAGAAAATCAATTAAGTGTAATAATATTACCTTAATCATAAATGTATCGATACCACCTAATGTGACCAATTTGTTATTCACGTGATAGGGGGACAACTTGATATAAAGTTTGTTTACGGTGTATACACAATCTTTCGATAATATCGTGAATATGATCACTGACGTATCCAGGAATTCAAGCGAGCACGAGCGGCTGCTCGATATAAGGGATATTGTTTTCTAATGGAGCCAACACGGGCGTTCGAGGAATTTGTCGAATGCTGGCTCCATCCCTGAATGTGACCGAAGCATTTGACAGGCAAGACAGTAAATAATTTACTCAAAAATTAAAGAGATGCGACAGCTATCTTACTAGCTCTGATTTAAAATAATAATAATAATAATAATAAATAAATAAATAAAAAGATTTTAACTTATGAATATTTCAGCCACCACTCTATGCAATAGAGATGGTTTATGAACTTGAAAAAATCATGCCAAAACTTTTGTAAAACTAATCATGTGCTTGTTTGGAAAAATTATAATGTGATTACAATAAAAATGTAATGAATTTTACAAAATGTATGAATAATAACAGAAGAGTTATTATGAGTATGCAGTTGAAATTATTATTTTTATCCGAAACGTACAAAGCCTTCCCTTTATATCCATACAATTCTTATGTCGCAGCTAATTTCCCACCACTTATACTGCTCTAGTTATCAGAAATCTTACGCACAAATATTACTCAAAGTACCCATTTTTAATCAGCATAAATCTAGCCTCCAAACTCTCGAGAAAACCCGTATCAAGAAGAACTGCTAAAAAATCCATGGATTCTGATTCTGTTCCTTCCAGCCCAATTCCTATTTTTTCCACTTTCAGTTCCCCATTTGACGGTTCTCCAAAGGGGAACGATTCAACAAGAAAAACCCTTAGTTTGTGGCCTGGTATGTACCATTCACCTGTGACAAATGCTTTATGGGAAACAAGGTCAAAAACATTTGAGAGGCTTCTTGATCCCCAGATTGATGCACCCCCACAAAGTGAATTGTTGACAAAAACTCCAACTCAGAGTAGGATGACTATTCTGTATAATTTTTCGTCTGATTATATACTGAGAGAGCAGTATAGGGATCCTTGGAATGAGGTCAGAATTGGGAAGTTGCTTGAAGATCTTGATGCTCTTGCCGGAACTATTTCAGTCAAGGTACAATTTTTTTTAGATGAATTTTGAATACTGAATTTGATTCTTAAACTTTGGCATTATTTTCTGTTTTTGTATTCAATTTCTGTATGTGCTCAAGATAAATCTTATTTGATTTACATCTTCAATATTATGGATTTCTTGTTGTTGCTGACGTTGACTCGTCTAAAAGGTTAAAACTGCTGTTGAGCTACATATTAGTCTTCAATACACTTGTTCACGTGCAGACCAGTTTCATTTTTCACCAAAGGCGTCAAATGGATAGCATTGAAACTTGATTTCAAAGACCTTTGCATGATCTGATATTGTGTTGAACCACACTGACTTGGGCACTCATTTATTTATTCAAGTTTGGAATACAGCAGCCTGTATTTGAGATAATTCTAAGTGGTGGCTTTGCTTGAACAAAATATATCAGTTTCATATTGTGTTTGACGAGCAATTTTATATCTGATAAATGCCAGAAAGAATGTATAATATTTAGTTTTGTTAGTCCTGATGCATTCAAATAAAATTGTTCCGACGTGCAAGGACTATAAAAGATATTAGTTGTGTAATAGGAGTTGAGATATTATTCAAAACGTTATTACCTTGCTTTTTCTGTAATCTTCCGTTTTTTGTGTATTAGCATTGTTCCGATGTTGATAGCACGACTAGACCACTCTATCTGGTAACTGCTTCTGTTGACAAAATGGTTCTGAAGAAGCCCATCAGTGTTGACATTGATCTGAAGATAGTTGGTGCTGTTATTTGGGTTGGCCGATCTTCTATTGAAATTCAACTAGAAGTCACTCAGCCACCAACTGGTATTTTCTTCAGAACTAATTGTCTTTTTTCACTAAAAGAAATTGAACTTAAAGCTCAATTCGCAGATTTTTCTCGACTAGTCCTCTGTACTTACATTTTAATTATATGTGAAGTTTTTGTGAATATTGTTATTATGTTGTTTGCTTGATGTCTTATCATTTGTCATGCTCTTCCATTTAACTCCTTGTCATGGACAGTCTTCGTCCAACTATATTTTTCCGGTGCATTTCTTTATTTTCTACACACCAGCATCGCTCTCTGCAATTCAGAATTTATCAAGATCTTAAAAGGTTAAAAACTGATAATAGTAACTTTTTATCTGTACTGGCTTCGTATTTGCCTGGTATTTCATCCAGCAGTCATCAATCTCTCCATATGTTATCTGGCTAACTGATCTGTCTCTTTCAGAATTTCGTTACTCTTTAACTTCCATTACTAGTTAATTATAAACTATTTGGCATGCTGTAAAACTTAAGACTGCTCGTCGTTATTGTCATTCAAGCATTAACAAAGAAAGAGTTTCCTCCACAGAGATAACTGGCGGTTCAGAATCAGTTGCTCTGACGGCCAACTTCATTTTTGTGGCTCGCGACTACAAAACAGGGAAAGCTGCTCCTGTGAATCGACTGAGTCCAGAAACAGAACAGGAAAAAATGCTTTATGAAGCATCAGAAGCAAGAAATATACTAAGGAAAAGGAAGATCAAAGAAGGCAGAAAGGAGATTGAGAATGGAGAGGTGAACGGCTTTGAAGCATTACTGGCTGAGGGACGGATCTTCTGTGACATGCCAGCATTAGCTAATAGAGACAGCATTCTCCTCAGAGATACCCGCCTTGAGAACTCTTTAATTTGTCAGCCACAGCAAAGGAATATTCATGGTCGGATCTTTGGAGGATTTCTCATGCACCGAGCATTTGAATTAGCTTTTTCAACAGCTTATGCTTTTGCTGGCATGATGCCAAGCTTTCTGGAAGTTGATCATGTTGATTTTCTCAAACCAGTGAGTACCTCATTGTAACTTCTTTTTTCTGTTTCCTTGCGGTCAACTTGATTTTGCAATGTGTTGTAGTGTTGATTCTTATCTTAATCTAAAACAAGCGTTTTGGCATCCTTTTATATGTCACTATCAATTCCAAGTTTCCTCATTAGTCACGAGTGCAGATAGCACGATCTGCTACATGTTTGGTTCGACTGAAAGCTGCTGATATTGTATGTAAATTTTATTCGTCGGGTTAGCCCATCTCCCACAATTCCTGTCAGATAGATCCAAATTATAGCAATATTTACCAACTTTTTAACATCTTTTCATTTTTGCTCAGTGTGGTGCAATTTGCCAGCTATGCTACAATGTTGTTGTATGCTTTATTGCAAATGAGCATTAGCCGTCAACACGAAATTAGTACTTTTCTACAGATCTAATGTGTACCCTAAATTCACATCAATTGTTAACAGCCTGCCTTTTGTTGGTTTTGCAGGTGGATGTAGGAGATTTCTTGCGTTTCAAATCGTGTGTATTGTACACAGAATCTGAGAACTCAGATCAACCTCTAATTCACATAGAAGTTGTTGCACATGTTACAAGGCCTGAACTCAGGTCTAGTGAGGTATGCTCATCTTTACCACGTCATATATTTTATTTGCAACAGTGTAAGAATGCTTGTGTGAGGGCAAGCAAAATTATGCAGACACTGTCCCACCTGTACATATGGTAAATAAAAAGGTGTTAAAGTTTGAATTTCTTTAAATTTAATACACAAAGCATGTTCAAATGGAAGCAATTTACTATGTAGATCATTATTGGACTGCATGGGTTCGATCTATAGATGTGTCGACTTCTGTTCCCTGTCACGAGTCTTTGCCTTTTGGGTTCCCCAATCTTCATGTCCAGGTCTAAAGTATGGTTTTGCCCCTTCAAAATTCACACACACACACACACACATATATATGTTAAAATTCTTACCCCATCTGTGTTGTGTTTATAGAATCTGCAAGTCAGCTGTGAAGTCCTGAGCATGTAGATTATTGATCGGTTTGATCTCATGCCTGACAAGGGATCATATTTGTTACTCTACTAGTCCAATTAATTCTGGTGCATGATAAATAATTGTTCCATGGCAATTAAATGAGAACTAATCCACTCATTTAAATGACATTCTTTTGGGAAAAAAACTCTGATTTCAAAATTGGCAGTGGTGAAAAGCAGAGAGTTGATCCCTCAAAAGACTTCTACTGATATTTAGGGGGGCACTGTCGAAGGAGCATGTTAGCACAGTTTGGGGAATTTGGATTGAAGGTTAATACGAGCTAGAGTGAAATTATTGTATGAAAAAAGAGATCGTTTAGTTGCTAGGAAAAAGGTGAAACTCCCCTTAACACTAGGAGATTTTGAATGGGAGGGACTATGCTTTTTAGCATAGCAATTTTGGGAGGCTGGTAGCCTGAGAAAACTGAATGCAAGAGTAGAAAATGGAGGACAAAATTGCATCAGCTTCCTTACAGTACTGTACTGGTTTGCAGAGGGGCATTACGAATATTTCAAGTGAATTTTCTAAATATCTTGGTTTCTAGATGGGAAATAGAACTATGGTGAAATTCATGGGTGATATTTCACTTCATGACGTTGTTTGTTAAAGGGCCGTTTTGTGCAGTCTTTCGACATTGATGTACATGATAATGCTAGTGTGGCTGACATTATAGTATTATTTGACGGGAACGAATGGATGTACTCTTTGGATAATATTGTGTATTTGGGGTGTTTTCCCTTTCTAGTGAAATTTATGCTTATCGAAAGAACTTCTCAAAAGTCAACTAGGACAATAAAATGGAAAGAAAGAAGAAACAACTTTTACTTACATGATTAAAGTCCTTTTATGTGAAACTTTGCATGGCTTTAGCCTTCAAATGAAGATTAACCATCTGAAAATAACCTATATGATTTTGCTTGGAGATTTTAATGTAGTTCAACTTTTTTTAGCTGGGACTATTAAGTAATACGTAAGTGTTTTCCGTTGCAGGTATCAAACAGATTTTACTTCACAGTCACAGTTCGTCCCGAGGCAAAGGCAATGAATGATGGATATAGGATCAGGAAGGTTGTTCCAGCCACAGAGGAGGAAGCACGCAGGATTTTGGCGCGCATGGAAGCTGATTCTCTGTAATCACTTGCGTATGTATGTGAAAATAAACACAAACCATTTTGCATTGGAGTATATTTTCTTCTGGATTCTGGTGAATTAAGTACCAAGGGCTATAGAATGGATAGAGTTGATATCTATAATAATCCTAGTTGGAGTTTGAATCTTTGAGAAATTAACTCAAATTATAAGTGAAAATAGTATCCATATGAATATGAGCTTCAAAGTAAGAATAATAGCATTTTTGGGTTTGAGCATGTTTGACTGTGCTTAACAAGTTATGAATAAGGTTACTCGTAAGTAATTGGCCCAATCTTAAATCTTCAAAATAGGCTTATGATCGAATGGACCAGGATGAAGCCCGTTCCCATTGTGCTCACGACCTGGCTGGGGCGATTGATCGATTCTCCATTTGACTTGAATTCTTCGTTCCCAAGGATGTCGACATCTGATTGATCTTTTTCAATAGCATGGTCTTACTCCTTCAGTACTGCAGAAGAAGCTGCGAGATGATTTGTTCCCAAGGATGTCGACATCTGATTGATCTTTTTCAATAGCATGGTCTTACTCCTTCAGTACTGCAGAAGAAGCTGCGAGATGATTTGT
>CAIGRP010114645.1:0-19380 GCA_903798385.1 Fraxinus cuspidata | reverse complement strand
TTATGCATTAATAATAAATTAGGCCCCTGTTCGGGATCCAATAAAATTATCATTCTCATCCTTCTACTTATTTTCAACAACACATTCTTCAATAAAATAATATTTTCCATCACATCAATAACTTTTCTTTCTTTTTTAACCACACATTCTCCATCAATCTACTATTTCAGAATACATTCTTTCAAAATAATGTGAGTCGAACACACCCTTAATAATATTCTAAGCTAAAGTTGTAACATCATAAACTCATGCTCAATAAGTTTACAATCTTCCAAGATTTCTTGATAATTCTTGACCAAGAAACAGAAAAACAATAGAATGTTAAATGATCTAATTGAATCCCATATTACATAAATGAATTCTTCAATTTGCATCCACATTTTTTATATATCAATCTCACTCTATATTCATCCTTACTAAATTATTAAAATTTTAAAAAATATTATTGTCATCCACGTCACATTTCAATATTTTCCTTATTGAATTTATTCATTAAACACTGTATATTCACTCAAATTTTGTATATTCATCACACTCTAAATACATCCCTAATACAATTTCAAAATTTTAAAAAATCACTATATTCATCTCCATTACATATAACATCAACTCTCTTACAATTCAATAATTAATTCTATGGACAAAATATTACATTCAAAATTAAATTAAATGTCCCATAGGGGTGTTATTTGCCACATGAATTGGTCCATTATATTTGGTTGACAAATATTCATTTTTGTATTCGATAAAAATCAAGTTTTTGAGGTTATGCATAATTTTGAAATAAAATTCACTTTGTCATCAACTAACATGTAGCAGGGTAAAACCAGATACATGAGTACGACTCTGAAAATCTAGTACTTAATGTCCCGATGGAAACTTAGGTAATATAAAGATTTTCCCACCTTGTTTAAGTCTGTAATTGACTTATTATGGTACACTTGAGTATAATCCTAGAATGATAATATCTGCAAAAAAATATAGAAGGGTTTAAGTGTCGTGCTCAACGAGGGTTGAATATGTTATTTCCATCCACTTATACTTAAAATCTATGTTCACACGCCCTAAAAAGCAACTTATTGGTTGAACATGATGCCCAGAGCTAATTTAAGAACCTAAAGTAGATTATCTTTTCACAAAATAAGATTTTTATTATTTGTTATGGTTGTTGAATGACCATATTCTCCAATGAGCTACGGAGTAAATCTAAAATCAAATCACAGCTTTCATCTTTTAGTCTAAAATAAAAATCCTCTAATGGTATTTATTCAATTGTTGTTTTGATTTCAATTGAATATTATATTTGATCATTATTAGAGTTTTATGATTTTGATTGGAAGATGATATTTTATGATTATCAGAATTTTAGTTAAACACTAATTCTAAAAGAATATAAAAAGGTTCAAATGAGTTTAATGAAAATAAATATGATTCAATGAATTTAGAACGATATATTTTTATTTAAATTTTATATATGTCTATTTAGATAAATTTACATTAGATTAAAAATATAATATAATTACCTTTTGGAAGTGGATATATATATAAAAACCATGGATGTAAATAGCATCACCCTTATTTTATATTAAAAAATGAATTTTGGTTAACAAAACCGTATTTTACAAGAATGATATGCAACACCACTAGTTCTACAATACTAACTTAGACCATCTCCAAGAGACTCTCTATTTTTAAAGAGCATATTCAATCATTTGGAGAGCATCTATAAATTTAGAGAGTAAAAGTACTCTAACAAGTTCTTTATATTTAACACTTGATTTTACTACTCCCAAAAATTATTTATTATTTTTCTTTATTTTTTTAAACTAGATTTTCTTTAAATTATTTTATTGTTTTCCTACATTGAAAGTTGAAACACTTTGAATGCATTTAATTATAGAGAGTGTGTTTGGCTCTCCAAATTTGGAGAGTCAAATCCACTCTCTAAATTAAAATGTTAATTTAAAGAGTCACTTGAACCATGATTTTAAATGTTGACTCTTTAAAATAGAGAATGTTTCATGTTTAAAGAGTCACTTGGAGATGCTCTTAGGTACACTATGTGATAGACTCAGTAAAATGTAAAATTAAGTTATTCATTTTAATTCTACCTATCATTAAATGATACTTAGTGTCACGTAGATGGGCGTTATGACATAGTCACAAACTAGGAAGGTTGAAGAATTTTTCCAGAGAGCTGGGACTTTACATATGGTCGATCGGCAGGCTTGACACTTCTATTGTAGGCTTTGAGGTACAGAGCAAAGTACTGGGCCACCCCGTTTCACGCTCAGCCCATACAGAGATGTTCATGTGATATTCCTGCTGGATCCCATCAAATTTGAATGTAAAATACTTATTGTACATCATCACTTACATTATCTTTTACAGATTGAAGATGTGTCAAATAGGAAATGGGAGAGTTTTTTTCTTTTTGTTTGATTGATGAGATTTTGACCCAATCAAATTTTGTCATATCATATGTTGGTAAACAAATACGTAAATGGTAATATAAATGTAGCACAATCGAATTTGAATAACACCGACACATCTGAAATGCACTGATCGTTAATCTAGTCCAACAATTTAAATTGCACAGTGTACTCTATATAATGTACTAATATTTCTGCATTAGAAATTTCATCACACAATAGTTCACCAAGATAGAAGAAACTCTCTCTCTCTCTCCCCCCCTTCCCTCCCTCCCTTATTCGACATGTAAATTGTACCTCGTCAATAATTCCTTTCCAAATAAAACTTATACCAAGGATCTAGCTAAATGATCTAGCGTTATTAAAGACAGAGATTCCTACAGCCAATCATCTAGCGCTATTAATTTCTTCCTACTTCCATCGAGGTCGTTATTTATAAAAAAACGACATGCACATTTTTCACGACATTATCCGCTCTTCAACCTACTAGGTTTGAGCAGTAAATATCTGCTCACAGCGAGCACGAGGACCCAAGTTGTTGCAGAGATCTTTTCCTTTATCATTAACAACAATGCTGAGCTTAATACAGTCTTCAAAATTTGTGCTTGAAGTCCCTTAAAGAAGCCGAGCACACCTTCTTTTTGCCAAATAGCACGAAGAACGCTAGAAATTGTTTTACGGGATTTTCTTCTGGCTTTCTGATCCAAATCATCATTTGTGTCTGCAGCTTGAATCATAACTTTACACCTGATTGTATTTTGTAATTAAAGGGCCACTTAAAGATGATAAATGCAATAGACACAAGAGTCGACAAAGCAAGAAAAACCTGATTGCTGGATAAGTTAGAACTGTGGCTATGCTCTTCGAGAGTGCACCTAAAACGAAAGCTGAGAAGGCAGAAAGGGTATCTGGAGATGATCCTGTCTCCATTTTTCTCTGCTTCTGATTCAGGAGCCTTACTTTCAGTTGATCAAATACGGTATACTGAGCAGATCATAACTCCAGTATCAGTATGTAGCTAACAACCATCTTTAATAACAAATATGTCTTAAAATAGATATCATTTCTTGAATTTTAGGAGATTGTAATACCATCATAACATATTTGGTATGCAGTATCAGAAAGTATTTGAAAATATAAAGAGGTAAAAAGGACAGATTTTGTTCATTGCTTACCAAAAGTTACTGAATAGGTTATTCATTTTCTTCATATTACTTTTAGAATTTTATGTACCTGAATGGCTGGATTCGAAGTCAACAAAAGAGATATTCCTAGGCCATCATACGCATCACTCCAACTGCCTTCAGTAAGTGTTTCCCAAAGCCCTTTCGATTTTCCGAAAGCAGTTGTCTGCATCCTCGAGGAAGCTGTATCTAATGGCTACATAACAATTCGAAATTAGACAATAAGCAACATTTATGTTCAGTATCACAGCATCAAATATAATAGAAATTACAGAATGTTTTGTAAAAATAAAATGGATTAGGATGTAGCTTAAACTCCTTTAAACGCAATAATCCATAAATTTGACATGGAATTGAAAAGGTTTGAATATTATAAAAATGGAGAAATGAAAGAGAATCTTAAAAAAAATTGTAACTTAGTGTAGTTAAATAGCAAACAACTATCCTCCAACCCCACCCAAAAAGAAGAAAAGAAAAAAGCCCCACCATCACAAAGTATTTCCTCTGAAGCCTAATGTGATCGGGTCCAGTTTATTAAGCAGCAAACATTCGTCTCCCGAGGACAAGAACCGGGGTGTTCGTAAATGCATGATCATAGTAACTGTACACTCAGAATGCAATTTCTATTCGTTTTTTTATATGTATGGCCGCTCACGTGTGTGGGACAGAGAGGGAGAGAAAACGTCCATATAATTATATAGAAGATAAATTAAGATACTTCAATAGAAGAAAAAGATAAAGAAATGCAGGTGGAATTTCCTGGTGTAGTTCTTGATATAAAGGATCTAAACTAAAACAACATGACAGAGTTAGGCCGTGCACTTCTTTGCCTGCTTGATAACTTCACTTAAAAGTTTAGGTACATATGACAGAGGTACAAGTCCAAACCAAAATTAGGTCCATTGGGAAGATGTCAAAATGGAAATGGTTCCAAATTAGATCCAGTTAAATTTGTCATGTCTTCTTACTTGAGTAATAACAGCAGTACAAGCCCCAGCTGCTGCAGCAAGAACGAGATTGGCTTTTGTTCCAATAGATTTGGAACCAGTCCTTTCCAGATAGAGCCTTTTAAAGTAGCTATATCCATAAAAATAAACAAACTGAGCAATAAAAGATTGCAGGTTCTTGGTCCCAAGTCCCTGATATAACGAAAGGACCTGCTTGCTGGATATTGCCTCCCATAAAACGTCGGAGAGGTTTCTGCAGTGAACAGAATAAATGATTTAGAATTTGAAAATGAATAATATTACAACAGCACACGAGCAAAAGCAGGACATACAATGTCAGGGGAATTACATGAAATTGAGAAAATTCAAGCTAATTTCGTAAACACAAAACAAAGAATCATTAAAGAATCACCATAATCCTACGATAAAGAAAAGTCTTATGAACATCACCAAAATCTAGATGATATTAACAGATTTGAGCTCATGGGATCAACAGCACATCAAGTCTCAATATTTTAGATTTGAAAGTTATCTCCAGCTGCTGAATTGTATTGCACTAGACATTTTCACTTCAAGATCACTTTAATATTTTATTTTCAGCACAAGGTAGTTTTTTTGAGTCTTTCATATTTCTCAAGAAAAGGAAACTTGAAACTAATGTATTCAAAAAATCCCTGAAGATAAAAGAGAGATCGAGTACCCTGTTCACGTGACGCGACTACTAAAGATGGATCCTTATCTCATCATCCGACTGTTTACATAAATTTGTAAACTTCGATCTTAACGAGAATAATTATTTATCTTATAGAAATCAAACCGATTCCAAGTCTAGCATTCACAAACACAGACTAAAAACTTGATACAGTTAAAATTCAGCTGTCGTGAATAAATGATGAATCTCAAACAAAAAGAAGAAAAACATTCGCAGCGCGATCCCGCAGAGAAATATAGCATTATACAATCAATACCTGTATCTGCGGCGTCCGTGGGCTCGAATCTCGGCCTGGTATTTGGCCTTGCAGGTGTCAAGTGGGTACAATATGGTGGTGCTCACCACTGATCCTATAGCTCCCGACGTCGCCTCCGAAATCGATTCCAGATCAACTGACACCGACATCTCCTCTTTGTATGTCGATTTGACAGAAAATTACGCGTGTAAAAAGTCAGTGATCTTCTTGTTCATCAACAATTGATCGTATAAGAAGAAACAGGAACGGGATCAAGAACAAGAACAGAATTTTTAATGTGATGAGGAGATCACCTGATCATGGAAGAAGAATGATAAATGACAGACTAATTAGGCGGAAACAATAATGGCTGCTGGACAAATAGGATTTTGGTTTTGGATCGAGTTTTCTTGAGAAGCGTGAACAATTGTAATTTCTCAACGTTTCAACTTTAAGGCTTCAAGTTTTTATTAATTTAGCGTTGTCAAGCAATAATTTTTGTCTTGTTTGGGAGTGGCTATAAATTATTTATTTATAATTTATAAATAAACAATGAATAAATAGATAATACTTATAAATTTCTTATAACATATAGGCAGGGATTCTCCGACTCATTTGGGGCGAAATAACGAGGGAGGGGGAATTTGACACTTGTTCGAATGATATATTAATATTGAAAAATCAAAAATTTATAACAGTATTAATAATTAATTTTATTATATATATATATATATATATATATATATATAATACTAATATTGTAAATAATAAGTTTATTAGTGAATGACAATCGTATCTCTACAGCCTTATAAATTATTACCACTGTATCCATAATCATTCCCTATAAATATAAGGTTTTGGTTCTTATTATTATACACACAAATCTATTAACCTTTATTTTATTTTATTTTTTCTATCTTTTTGTAATATGTTATCAGCACGAAAGTTTAGGGACTGTTCTCTTCCTGTTTCAATTTTTAATTTTGAGTTTTGAATTCATTTTGCGTTTTATGTTTTTAGTGTCCATTTTGAGATAGTTGAAAACACTTTTTTTTTTTGTCATTTTGAAAAATTATTTTCAAAAATTAAAAAAAATAGAATTTTGATTTGATTTTAACTGAGAACAACAAAACGACTTTTTTGACGTTTTCCTTTTTTTTTTTTGTAAATTTTGAACTCGTTTTAGAAATTCGTTTATGAAAGTAGATAAATAAATGTGTTTTTAGTGTTTTTGAAAACTGAAAAATTGAAAATAGCCTGAGAACGATAAATAGAACGAGCCCTTAATTTTTCAAAATAAGTTAAAGTAGTAATTTTTAAAACATAATTATCAATCATATGTATCAAAATTAATTTGATAATATGTGAATTTTTTATATGCATATAATAAGTCTTATCAATTTGTGTTTATCAATTCTTGTTCATCTATTAATGTGATTTTTTTAAAAATATTAAATTCTCCTTTTTTTTTTTTTTAAAATCTGCCGCCGCCACCATCAATGTGTTCATATGTGATTTTTTTTATAAGCATTAAATTATTAATGATGTTTTCCTATAATCACTAGGTTAGTTCATGCATTTAATTCATGCGATCATTACGTCAATCACAATGAAGTCCACTCACAGCACCCACGAAATCAATTCACGGCATAACAGATTTATTTATTTATTTATTTTTTTTTTTTTGTGTGCACCCAATAATAGGGATGGAAACCCCCCGTCCCGTACCCGTTCCCCGTTTAAGGCAAGGCAAGCAAGGCGGGGCGGGGCCCTTGCCCCGTTTACTATCCCGTTTAAATTTTTTTTTTTTTTTGTTTTTGATAATTTATTTTTATTGCATTCATTCATTAGATTTAGACAAATAACTTTAGTTATCATTTTTTATTAGAACTAATAAAATTTTCAATTTAAAGTATTGAATTATAAAAAAAATTAAAATATATATAAAACGGGGCGGGGCAGGGCAGGGGGCCCATTACCCGTCCCCGCCCCGAACCCGCCTCGGGGCAAAATTCCTCGCCCCGTCCCCGCCCCGAATACCCGATTAAGCGGGTTATCCCAACTCGTTCGGGGCGGGGCAGGGATAATTAATAAGTACGGGCCCCCTCGCCTCGCCCCGTTTTATATTAAAATACAATGTGTTCTTGAAATAGCACACGTCTCGAATAATTTTATATTGTTGTGTTACTAAAGAAACACAAATTAAACAATTCAATGTTAATTATAATTTTTAAACAAAAACAATTTTTTTATCTCATTAATATTCAAGAAGAATATTAATTTATTGCTCCAGAAGAGCATATAATTCGGTATCTTAATATTTTCAAAGAGTATCATACTAGTGCTTTTGAAAAAGCATAAATTTGAAATACTAATAAGATTTAAAATAGATTATCAAGATATCTATTTAGCAGATAGTGCAATCATACACATAATTTTTCAAGATAAAAGTACTTAAAATTTAACATTAGTAGAAAATAGTATTAATTTGATATCATGTGCATCGAATGTTATTGAACGTTCTGGAAGATCTTGTATTATTTTACCAAATAATACAAATTTATATATTGAATATGCACTTTATTCTAGTAAATCCAGAAAAAATTTGCTTAGTTTTAAAGATATTCGTTGCAATGGATATCACATTGAGAAGATACAAGAAAATAATGTTGAAAATATTTGCAGAACCTTTTTTGTATCTGGCTAGAAGCAGATAAACGAAAAACTTCATACACTCCCATCTGATATGTATTATACATTTATAAAAATGGTTAAATCAAATATATCACGAACTATAAGTTCGTTGATCCAAAAAAAATTATACTTTAACATAATCGACTTTGACATCTAAGAGTTATAATAATAAGTCGAGTAATAAACAACTCACATAGACATTATTTAAATAATCAGAAGATTCTCTTACTTAATGATTATCCATGCGTGGCTTGTTCGCAAGGCAATTTAGTCATTAAACCTTTGACTACAAAGGTCAATATTGAATATTCACCTTTCTTGGAAAATATTCATGAAGATATGTGTGGGCTAATAAACCCACCACGTGGATCGTTTCGTTATTTTATGATATTTGTTGACCTCAAAAAATGAGTCAACAGATGTCGGGCTCACTCAAGCCAAGTCAAGCACGATTCCGACGTGTTCCTACCAGAATAATAGTGGTAGCAATGAGGAAACGAATGAGGGAGGTACTTTACGGCGTGAGACAAGAATAATCGAGTTCCGACGAATGGAATGGTAGCAATCGCATTAACAACGATTGCCGGATAGAAGTCAAACTTAATCTATGGGGTAATCAGAAGGGAATATGTGAAATGATAGATAAAAAATATATATAAGTTGCTATATTGTACGTTGGAATATACGCTCGATAAACATTTCAAGAGTTCGAAAAGATAATCAAATCTGTGTTTTTATAAGTTTCTTGAGAGTTCAAGCATCTATTTCGAACGTGTGATTTTCCCTCACCCTACCATCAAAAGTCCAACCCTTTTTAAGTTACAAGGAGTCCCTATTTATACTATATTGGCCAATGTGCTATCCGTTGAATCAGAATCACGTGGCCTAATCTTCCTAATTGGAGCATCACATATGTCTATTCATACAATTAATACATTTGATAAGTGGTTAGCCGTCCTATACAATAAGTTAGCACACTACAACTTTATTACAGACGTCATATCAATCACTTCAGAGAGATCTTCAAATCTCTTTTTGAGGATCAGCGTCGGTTTAAGGACTTCTGGCGCTTTGGAGCTTCGGACACTTTCAAGGGCCTCAGCTTCAAGTTTCAGTGCTTTGCTTAGGAGGGAGGGGTTCGGCATCAGCTTCAAACTTCGGTGAAATGACTTTCGATGTTTCTCTTTTTCCATTTTGACTTCATTGACCTTCATATGACTTTCTCGTTGACTCTCTGCCAACGTGGCTTTGCTATCCACGTGGTTGTCATCGTGGCAATTTCTCCTGGAGCCTTGGAGGCGAGGCTTAACAGTATTATTTGATTCTTTTACTAGATGATCACATGTTTGCTTACTTTTCACTAGAAATGTAGCTTTTGCTAGACTACCTGTTCAAATCATAAAATTACGAGCACAATTCTCCAATTACTCAATCAAGACTATTCGTCTTGACAATGTTGGTGAATTTATGTCACAAGCATTCGATAATTATTGTATGTCAATTGTGATTGTTATTGAACATTCGGTTGCTCATATCCACACACAAAATGGTTTAATGGATTCATTTATTAAACGTCTACAACGTATTGCTAGATTATTACTTATGAAAACAGAACTCTCAACTTCTATTTAGGGTCATGCCATATTATATGTTGCGTCATTGGTTCATATCAGACTAATTGTATATTATCAACATTAACCTTTGCAACTGGTATTTGATCATGAACCTAATATTTTTCACATGCGGGTTTTTGAATGTACTGTTCAAACCCATATTTCACCCCCACAACATACTAATTGGGTCCCCAACGAAAACTTGGAATTCACGTGGGTTTCGATTCATCATCTATTATTAGGTATTTTGAACATTTAACGAGTGATTTATTTACCTACATTTTGCAGATTGTTATTTGATAAAATGACTTTCCTAACTTTGGGAGAAAAAAGCTATGTCCCGATAAACAAGGTAAAATTTATTGGAATGAAACAACTTTATCTCACTTTAATCCCCCGAGCAATCAATGTGAACAAGAATTTAAAAAAAAACATTCATTTTCAAATAGTTTCAAATCAATTACCAGATACAAATGTTGATACACGAAAAGTGACGAAGTCGCACATACCAACAAAAAATATTTAAGCAAAAAATTGATGTCCATGCAGTACAATTTGTTGTAGCAAATGAATCTTAAATACGCCAAAAGCGGGTCAACTAGTTGGTTCAAAAGACTCTGTAACTCGAGAAAGAAAAGTACGAGAGAAAAACCAACAAAAAGCTTCAGAAAAAATAACTTTACAAAAAATTGATTAATCAAATATTGACAATATGGTTCCTTAAAAATCACAAGTGTCCGAAAATAATGAAATTGTAATAAATTATATGTTATCTCATAAATTATGGGAACAAAATGATATTGTTATAGACAATATTTTCATCTTTAACGTGGCTCTATGTAAAACGAAGATCCTGAACCACAATCTGTTAAAGACTGTCAACATAGAAATAATGGCCCAAAGTGGAAAGAAGATATACAAGCGGAATTGAATTCCTTAGAGAAACGGAAAGTGTTTTGACAAGTAGTCCAAACACCTAAAAAAGTAACCCCTGTTGGTTATAAATGAAATTTTATACGAATGAGAAATGAAAATAATAAAATTATAAGATACAAATTCTAACCCGTAGCTCAAGGTTTCTCACAAAAATAAAAAAATTGATTTTGATGAAACACATACCCCGTAATGGACACCATCACTTTTAGATTTTTAATTAAATTGACTATGTCGCAAAGGCTGATATGTGTCTTATGGATGTAGTAAGTGCATATTTTTAGGGTTCACTTGATAGTGACATATATGTAAAAGTCACTGAAAGACTTTTAAGTACGAGGAATAAATGAACATGTTTGAGAACCATGTTCTCAATTAAATTGCAAAGATCATTATATGGATTGAAACAATTCATATAAATGTTGTTTAACTGACTTAACGAATGTTCGTTGAAGGAATGCTATAAAAATAATGATGTCTGTCAATGCGTTTTCATAAAAAAAACAAATATTGGATTTACAATTTTGGCAGTTTATGTTGATAATTTAAATTTAATTGGAACTTTTGAAAAGCTCAACAAAATTGCAAATTATTTGAAAAATGAATTTGAGATGAAAGATTTGAGAAAAATCAAATTCTATCTCGATCGCAGATTGAACAATCCCATAAGGATTATTTGTTCATCAATCTATGTATACTGAAACAGTTTTTGAGAAAAATCAAATTCTATCTCGATCGCAGATTGAACAATCCCATAAGGATTATTTGTTCATCAATCTATGTATACTGAAAAAGTTTTAAAACACTTTTATATGGATTAATGCACATCCATTGACATCACTTATGGTTGTTCGATCACTTGATGTATAAAAAGATCATTTTCGTTCACTTGAAGATGGGGAAAATGTTCATGGTCCTGAAGTATCACTAGGGATGACAAAATGGCTCGCCGCTCGTGGCTCAGCTCGGAAAAGCCCAAGCCGAGCCGGTTCGAGGCTCGAACCCACCTAGCCTAAGCTCGGGCCGAGCCCCATTTTGGGGGCAAAGGCTCGAGCCCCGTATCACAGGCTATTTTTGGCCCGAATGAACCGAGCCCGTTTAAAAAAAATGAAAATAGTAGTTGTAGCCTATAAGAAGGAACAAAAATAAAAATAAAGTCAAACAAAGTAGCTGCATGCACGTTGCAGGCAGCTATGAAATATTTCACATGTGATAATTGTAGTCGGTCCCAAACCTGCATAAAGGATGATGTTTTAACTTTTATTTATAGTACGTATAAATTGTACAAATTTTAAATTCTTCAAGAAAAATTAGATTTGACACGAAGAAAAAAAATTAAGTCGGCTCGGGCCACTAAGACTTGAGCCGAAAGCTCTGGTCAAGCCTTATTTTTTTGGTCGAACTTTTACTCGGCTTGACTCTGGCCAAAATATCTCGAACCTTTTTCGCTCGAGTTGAGCCCGAGCTTCAAGTTTTGGCTCGTGGCTGGACTCGTTGACATGGCTAAGTATCACATGTTATTGCAATTTGAGCATTAATTTATCTTGTAAGCTATACTCGACTCGACATAGTTTTTTTTTCTAAATATCATTACAAGATATAGCTTTACACCAACACAAAGATATTGGAATGATGTTAAACATATTTTTCGTTACCTAAAGTGTACTATTGATTTGAGATTATATTATTCTCAAAAGTCGGAATTTGTTTAGTGGGATATGCAGATACATGTTATTTCTATGATTCACATAAAGCTAAATCACAAAATATGATACATGTTTACACGTAGATGAACAACTATGTCATAGAGATCCATGAAGCAATTCTCGACAACAACATTCTCAAATTATTATGAAATTATTGCAACCTATGAAGCATAACGATATTGTGTATAGTTGAGGAACATAACTCATCATATCCAAACATAATGCAGATTAACTTCAATAGAATATAATACAATAATTTGGTATGAAAACATTGTTGCTTGTATTACACAACTCAAATGAGGTTATATCTAAGGTGACATAACGAAGCATATTTTTTCAAAATTCTTTCATACACATGAGTTTTAAAAGAATGGCGACATCAATGTTCAACAAATTCGCTCAAATGACAATGTGACTGATTTATNTAATGTTGCATTTATCTTTAACATTCCAAAATAACTATACTTTTTTTCCTTCATTTGATTTTTCGTTCCATTGTGTTTTGAACAAATAAGGTTTCAACGAAACAAATATTTTGTAATGTGTCATTTGAGAGGCAGTATTGTAAATAGTAAATTTATTACTTAATGACAATTGTATCGCTGTAATCCTAAAATTTATTACCATTATATCCATAATCATTTCCTATAAATATAAGACTTTGATTCTCGTTATTATACACAGAAATCTATTGACCTTTATTATATTTTTATTTCTTTTTTCAACTAATATTAATAAACAATTTATTTTAGGAATCAATCAATTTTATAGATTAAATTTATCAACGTCACGTCACATAAAATCACATTAGAATGGGAAAAAAATTAATTACGTCTCTATTATTTACATCTAATTATATAAATCATATGAAACATGTTGGGGATGTATGTTAATTCTACCTAACACGTCACATTAGAAAGGAGAAAAAATTAAGTACGCCTCTATCTCACCTAATAATATAAATCATATAAAGTTCGTTGGCATTTTAAGCCCCAATTTTGCCCAATTAAAATTATAATATATTTTTTTCTCTCTTCTTTATCACATATTTTTCAATAAATTTCATTATTTTCCAACCATCATTCTCCAAAAAAACATTATTTCAAAAATTATAATACCAAATAATGGGGGCCAAATGAAAGCTAAATTCTACCAAATACAGGGCAAAAAGATTTATAAGCAATTTCAATTTCCAAATGAATATTAAATTAATCATAGCTTAAAAATTAAATTAACTAAATTAAGAATAATGTATGCAGCCCTTTTAAAACACTATCCCATTTGATTTATAAGTGACATTAAAAAATAAATCCAATTAAATGTGATATTATAAGACTATTTAATTGGAAATATCTCGTGACGTCACATAATGATGATGTTTTAGTAGCAAGAATACTATGCATAATTACTCTCAAATTAGTGTCACGGCTTTTCTATAATTTTGCAGTGAACCAAATATGAAAATCGAGGTTCAATAAAATGTTCACCAGTAAATCATATTCAATTCGACTATGGTGGTAGAAGTTTATCGAATTAATTTGATTTAAATATAATCAAATCCGAACATCACATTTAATTAAAATTATTATTTATGTGATTTAATATCATATACTAAATTCAACCTAATATTGTAATGTCTTAAACTCAAAATTTATTTGTTTGTGTTGTGCTATTTGTTCGAATCTCGACTACTTGTCTTCACTTGTAAATTCTTGACACGAAATGAAAAACAAAAAGAAATTTTGAATACCGTGCAAGCTATAGTTGGACTGGTAGACGGCTTTTCTTGTGGGTAGAGAAAGTTGATAGGGATGACAGATTTTCGTGTCTCAATGAGAAATGCTAGATACACAACAAGGGTGTATATCATAGGTGAATTCCGTGTTAAATATTTACATATTAATTTGAATTTCGTGTTCAATATTTACTATTTGATATCTTCCATTTTAAAATAGTACAGTCAAGCGTTGGTTTGTCAAACAAAAATTAATAGTATGCTATATTAATTTTGGAGGAAGCGTTGTATTTTGAGAAACGGGCGTCCATTTGATCATATTAGCAAGGGGCGAAATCCGTTTTAAAGAAATTTGCATTCGCATACCTCGCTTCATTTTATCTCCTTCAATTTCTACATTTTCTACATTTGAGTAAGTAATAATTTACTAATTATTATGCATGTACTATGATTCGATAAGCCGTTATTTTAGTATTTGCATGCACTCATTTTTTATTAACAGAATATAGTTCATGCACTAATTTATCTAATGGGTAAAATGACCAACATATTTCTTTTCAAATATACATTAAACCCTCAAATTCATTTTCTACCTAGTAGTCCTATATAATTATATCACAATATTAATTCACCGGTCAATGTCCAATTACTTAACTCGAAATTAATTGTTCACAATAAAATTCCTTGAGATCAAAATCGTGCCTATTAAATAAGTTATGAATTCCATATGACCAATATACGTTCTTCGATTATTTCATTTTAATTCTCAAGGCACCGATATATCGATTATCAATTTGCTCTCACCCATGATATCTCATAGAATTTCAAGTTAGTGATCAAGGCTCAGGATTAAGGTAATGCATACAACTGTCAAGTAAAATACAATCCATGCGGTCAATTTCATAAATTAAATTTCACGTGATCCAAACTAATACATTTAAAAACTTACGCTAAATTTTTATTACGAACGTCAAGATGAACTTTAATAGAACTGAGATAATCTTATCCAAATAAAGTTTTCGTCTTTATTTACCGATCGTGGACAATATAATTTAGATCGAATTATAAATAGAATCTTTTTTTTGCTTAGCAACTTAAACACTCGATTTATAATATCAAGTCGATCTATGAACAAAATGCAAGCTCAAAGTTACTAATGCCAAGATGAATTTTAATCAAACCGAGATAATCTTATCAACATGAAGTAGAGGTCTTTATTTATCAATTGTGGACAATATAACTTTGATCGAATTATAAATAGAATCTTTTTGTTCTTAGCAACTTGAACAACGATTTATAATATTAAGTCGATCTATGAACAAAATGCAAGCTCAAAATAGTACAAGTAATTTATTGAAAAATAAATAAATATCTTATTTCAAATATCACGAGTAAGGCTATAAATGGATCTGATATATATTGGATATGCTTATATTCGATCCGATCCGATAAGAATAATTATCCGATCCGATCCGATCCGATCCAATAATCCAATGGATATTTGATTATTAAATTCATATCCATTTTGCTATGTTATCGGATATCCAATCTGATAATTCAATTTGAAATTAAAGAAATTAGGAAACAAATAATGTTGGAATCAACTTATTTATTTATTTTCCAATTTTTCCAATTCTTAAATGGATTTAATAATTATAAAATTTTCAATTTTTTTATGTTTTGAATTTGATGACTTTTTTTATTATAAATTTGTTTATTTTCTCATTTATTTATTTTAGTCACAAATAACATGCAATAAAAGTATTTTACCGACTCAATTATTTATAACAAATCGGATCGAATTGTTATCAGATCGAATTGACTTATATCCATTTAGTTAATGGATTATCAGATTCCTGAATCCATCTCCCATTAATTTTATCGGATTCGGATCAAAATCCAATCGCCCTAATCACGAGTATAAATAAATTTACTCGAAGCTAATACTAAACTAAGAAATTAAGATAATAGTGAATTTTAGGTATTGTCTCAACTTCACTAATGTTTTTCCACTTTAATTATCACTTTCTTGTAATCGACCAATGCGCAACTTAATTGATGACCAAAGATCCCATTTTGTCTAACGATTTATCTCAAGTAAGGTTAAACTTATTATAAAGTACGATCTTCCTATATACATATCGATTATCAATGAAGCATCTGGATATATCCGTATCAACTATCAAACTTTACGACGTTTGATAAAATAGCAGTTGTGGATTAAAGTTAGAGAGGAAAACAAATTACACCATAACTCATTCAACTATTGATCAAGTAATTAAACCAGCGAGTAAATAGTAAACATATAAAGTAATTTTTATTTTATTGCACTACTTTTTAATTGTATTCATGATTTTCAATCTATGGTATTAAAATTCTCAAATATTAGTAGCACTTTTGTAAGAAAAACATGATAAATCTTTTGTCTTAACAAACTTTATGAGCAAAAAAACTGTTGATAAAGTCGAGGAACAATTATTCCACAGTAAACAAAGTTGAAACCTGGAAAAAAGAGAAATTGTAACGATTACTCAAATAAAAATTGCGGCGACGCGGTGCTAATCAATCGAACGTTACTGCACGTACAGAAGCAGCAGAAACAGAAAGAAAATAGATACTCATCGAGAGGGGATGGGTGAGGTTTTTTTTTTCAATATTTTACTCATGTGGAGCCACCCCATACGAGTGTTGTGGCAATTTTCTGGCAAATCCATTTCTGTACAAATGGAAAAGTTCTAATCAATTACACTATGAACCCTTTAACAAAAAAATTCCCATTAAAATAATTATAATAATAATAAAACCCTCTCTTAAATCTTCTCCTCCATGTAACAGTGTACAACCTTCCTCAGCACCTTTGATTTTCTCATTTTTCTGGCATCCGTGTTACCTTCTACACGGTAATATTGATATATATACGTATATCTGTTGATCTATTGGTTTATTCCTATTTGTTTATGATAGAAAAATTCTGGTCGTAGGTCGCTCATGTGGGATGACTCGACCACAAGTTATTAAAGGGTTGGAGGGAGTTTGAACTTGAAATTTGTTACGTTTCTAATCCGAGGCTCCACAAAAGTTGCCACGTGGAGGAACCCCGTGTCAAACGGACCCACGAGGCATGATGTGGTAGAAAACTCTTAAGGGCGACGTAAGGATGGCACGCTGAAGGTCCTCGCTGCAACGCCGAGGTACTCGAAGGAAAGAACCGTTTGCCTAGGCACGAGTGACACGCTGACGAATGAGTGTGTAAGTGCCGAGGCTATTCCCTTCATGGAGCCACCTCCAACGACTTATCCGAGGTTCTCGGGTTCTGATATTCTAAATGCCGAGGTTGTCCAACACATTAGATTCGGAGATCTCTTAGAAGTGACTGATGTAACACATGTAATAAAGTTTGACAGTATACCAGCCTATTGTATAGGGCGGCTGGCCTCTTGTCAACGCATTTATGGTATGAATAGACCATGATGTGAAGCCTTAGTTAGAGAGATAAAGCCAATTAATTTAGATCAAACGGCCACCACGTTGGCCAGAATAGTATAAATAACTCTTCATTGTAACGAGGGGGGGGGGGTGGGGGTTGGAGAACATAGAGTTAAAAAAAAACACTCATACATTCAAAAAATATATATGTAAGTCCTTGAAAGAAAAAAAGGGACATTTCCATCTATCCTTCCACAGATTATGGCTTATCGTTAAGTGAATGAATTAGTGCTTAGTTCAGTAATTGTTGTTAATGCATTTGCTTGCATTCTACTCGCCGGAGCCTGAACGTGATTAGTTCTCTCGCCGTAAAGTACCTCCTGCGTCTATTCCACCCCGGTTACTGCCATTACTCCGGTAAGAACGCGTCGGAATTGTGCTTGACGTGGCATGAGTGTGCCCGACATTTGTTGACTCATTTTTCGAGATCAACAAAATTCAAACGGAGGGTGTTGGCTACATTTTTTTTCACTATTCTGCATGCTTCCATGCTTCATTTCCTAAAATATCTAGTTTAGTGAAATAAAATATTTTGCTACTACATTATGCCATAACAATTTTGGTCATCATCTCTCTCTTTTGACACGTTCTAGTGAGATTTCGCTTTTGTGTATGAGAACAAAAGATGAAAGGAATCGGAGCATTTTAGGAGTGAGACTTGTTAAAAAAATGAAGGGCTAATCAAGCTTTTAAAGGCCTTTTCACTGGATAAAAGATGGGCCAGATGCCATTGGTGCTGTGTGATTTTTTTTTAGTTTTGGGAAATTAAGGTAAGATGAAAGACAGCAAAGTTAACCATGGTCGGGTTGAAAGAGGAAGTGGTTTCAGTTGGTGCTCATATAAAAGAGCTTGTGTCGCATTATGTTGTAAATCTACTTTCTAAAAGTAATTTGGGGAAGCATTTTGGTATGCATTTGTGTTCTCGTGTTTTAGTTTGTGTTATTTACTTTAAACATCAGTAAGACCTGGTGCTTCTGTCATTAAATTTTAGTTTCATAATATTTTAAAATGCTTATTTTTCAGGATGAAGCTCTTCGTTCTGCCGAGCTTGAGGATTTGTATTCTACTGCGCCAGAAAAAGTAATGTATTTTTCTTTAACGTCCTTTTAATCTTTATTTCCTTCAAAAAATACAATTTTAACAAATTCATATGTTTTCTACTGCTCCAGAAAAGTAATGTATTTTTCTATGACATCCTTACACTATTTTGCTTCAGCACATAAAGATCCATCCTTTTCCTTTCATTTCTTGGGGTGTTTTTTGCACATATAATAAATTTCAACCTGTTAAACAGTCATGTATTAGGTTTTATGAACTTCTTGTGTGTGGGTGTTTGTGGGTTGGGGGGGGGGGGGTGGAGCTTATTTTTAAAGTTAACTGCTTTACAAATGGAAACTCCATAGTGCTGTGTTGTGTCAATTTGTTTCTTGTTATGTATGTTCCACAACAGTAATTTTCGGCTTGTTTTTTATGTTACCTCCTTTTGTGTGGAATTCAGTCCCTGGAATGAAGCTCCATATGAGGACGCCGTGGAGAAGACAGCTTTGGGAGGGCTGCTTGATGGCTTTTTATCATTGGTGTGTACACTATGAGCTCAATCAACCTACGATGTTACATGCTTTTCTCACACAAGACATCCGTCATGGTCAAATTTAGCTTTAATGTGACTTGTGCTTTTGTCATTTTTTTTTTTTTGGTGCTAT
>CAIGRP010114604.1:0-11184 GCA_903798385.1 Fraxinus cuspidata | reverse complement strand
AGTAGTATTACCATTTTGAACGTAACACAGACCATGCCTATTTCCAGTAGGCTTGTTCATCCCCAGCAGATTATTAAGTTTTTGAGAACCACTCATGAAGGATTGGAGTTGAGAATTGGATTTTTCAAGATCACTTGTTAAGGATTTAACTTTGGCTTCCAAGTTCTCATTAACAAGCTTTAACTCATTCAAGTTTTTGGTAGAGTCTTGAAGGTCACATATGAGTTTTTCTTTATCTCTTTCAAGATCATTAACCTTCTTCAGTACATCTTTATTAGCATTTTTAATCTTAAAACTCTCCTCAAATAGTTCACGATAAGATTCGTGAATATCATGTTCATCTTCATATTCTTCCTCGGACTTATCACTACGTTCTTCAATCATGATTTTTTCACTTTCCTTATCGGGTTCTATGTAGCTATAGATGTAAAAGCCATGAAATTATGTTTATCTTCACTACCAGAGGTATCACTCTGAGCACTCGAATCTGATTTATCATCACTCAAAGTCACTTCTAAATCCTTACGTCTTTCTTTAATTGAACTCTTTTTCAAGTTAGGAAATTCATTCCTATAGTAACCGTAACCCTAACACTCATGGCATCTTACGGATTGTGTTTTCTTAATTTTGAACTCTTTTTCAAGTTAGGACATTCATTCATATAGTGACTATAACATTAATACTCATGGCATCTAACAGATTGAGTTTTCTTAATGGGAGTCTAGATGTATTTTTTTCATGTCTATCTTTCGAGAATTTACTAGGGAATTCATTTTTCCGTTCTTGAGACTTTCTCCTGCTCCTTAGTATCTTCTGAAATTTTTTAACGAAATAAGCTATTTCGTCGTCCCTAAGCGTCTCAGCATCAGTAAACTCACTCACTTCTTCTCTAATCGTATTCATGGTTATGGATTTAATCTTTTTATGTTGAGAAATGGTGAGTTCATATGTTTAAAGGCATCATACGAGTTCTTCTATTTTAAATGTATCTAAGTCCTTGCTTTCTTCAATCGTAGTGACTTTAGGTCTAAACCTTCAGTGAGGGATATAAGGACTTTTTTTAACGATCTTGGACTCAGGAATCTTCTCACCTGGGTTTAAACTCGAATTCAATATGTCATTTAGCTTCGCATAGAATTCATCGAACGATTCATCGTCCTTCATTCTAATTTCTTCGAACCTAGAAGTTAACATCTGCAGTTTAGAATTTTTAACCATTTTAGTTCCATTGTGTGTAATTTCTAAGATGTCCCAAACTTCTTTAACAGTCTCAGACATCAAAACTCTCCTAAACTCTTCAGCAGACATAGCCATGAACAAGGCATGAATGCCCTTACTATTCCAGTTACACTCATCTAAATTTGTTCTAGTCCATAGTGAAATATCAGTGGGTGTAACTACACCAGCAACAATAGTTAAAGGTAGAGTCCACTCAGTTTAAACACTAATCCAAATATGTTTGTCCAAAACTTTAAGGAAGGCTCTCGCTCGAACTTTCCAATAAGCATAGTTGCTTCCATTGAAAAATGGAGGTACGGACAATGATTGACTCATCTAGAATATATTAAGGGTCAGGGATCAAATTAAGGCTCTGATACCAATTGAAAATTCGTAGTTCGACTTAAACTACACCTAGAGGGGTGTGAATAGGTGTAAATACGGAATTAAAAAATTATAATTAACCAGCAACAAGTCACCAATTTATTACTTCTAGATGATTATGTAATTAGTTCAATTATCCTATATTTGAATACCGTATAATATAAAATCAACAAATAAAGCAATAAATAATGCACAGTATGATCATGAAGAAACCCCAACTGGGTAAAAATTCTAGACACTTTACCAGTTAACAATCCACTATAATCGATTTATCACTTACAGTCTACCAGAATAGACGACGACACGTACTATCTGATCTCATGACTGCAATTCCAACGGCTCTCCTGGATTCTGTGCTCCTGTACCAACTCACAACTGCAGTTTCCAAAGCTCACCTGAATTATGCTCTTCTGTAGAAACTCATTGCTTTGTGAAATCATTTATTTCCTTCCCTTGATCTTCAAAACTCTGGCGGATATGAAGGAAGCTTCAGTTTGGTATTTGGATTTTGGATATGATGTTTTTCTCACCACCAAGAACAATTCGCAATGAATAATGAAGGTTGAAATCTCAAAATGATGAAAAGAATATGAAAAGCCAAGTGTTTGCTCAATGATCAACCTTCGAATTTTCGTTCTCTGGCGTTCAAGTATTTATACGTAGCTTAGCGAATGAATGAGCCGGACAAAAAACCTTTAAAAAATGAATTAAAAATTTCCCGGATGACACTGTTGCTCGAGTGAAGGGCTAGCGATAGTCGAGCGACAGATTGTTGCTCAAGGGAAGGTGAGGCGACAGTCGAGCGATGAAGTTTCTATTTTTGATGCTTAAGCCAAGCTTTGATGACAGTATAGCAAAATTACGGTGCCGTTTTTCCTTCTTTTTCATTCTTGAACCCTAGTCCTAAAATATCACAACTTATACTAATTACACACTACTTCTTAACTTTTTACAACATATTAACTCTAGTCTTTTTTGTTCATAGAATAACCAATTACATTAAATATCTAACACCCACGACCCGAGAATCGTGAAACGTGACATATGACACGTTCCATGCTGTGCTGTGCCAAGCGGAGCTGGCCGGTCTGCCGGACGGACGGCAGCAGCGCGCACGTGTGGACTTTAACCCAACTTACTAGCATGTAGGTTCTCCCCCCTTCAAAGATTATTGGTACCCTTGAATCCAAAACCCGAGTCCCAAATTTAAGCAATATGAAGTGGTTTATACTCTTCTAATTTTCCTTTGTGGGATTGACACTTTTCCAATTTTCCACCAATTTTTATTCCAATTTATTTCAACTTCAAGTGATCATCTTTTGACCTTAATTTCTCATTCACCCGAAATTGGTTTTGAAAAAATAAATATATTACATTAATCTACTCATGGAGTAGAATACACTCGACCAAAGAAATATTTTGTCCTACTAACGGGACCCACTAAAATAATTGACCAAAAGTTGGTCAAACCAACTAATAAAACCTAATTTTCCAACATGTATAAGTATCATGATTAATGGCCCGTTTAGCAAAGTTTTTGAAAAATCAAAAAATGTTATGCAATTAAGTAATTACTTTTGAGTGTTTGGATAATTTTCTGAAAGTATTTTTTTTAACTAAAAGAGTAAGAAGCTGCCCCATTTGACACATCTTTTTTACTTTTACTTGTACTTCTTATAAAAGAGTTTCTTGAATGAGAAGTAAAAGTAAAAATAAAAGTCATATCAAATGGGTNGAAAGTATTTTTTTTAACTAAAAGAGTAAGAAGCTGCCCCATTTGACACATCTTTTTTACTTTTACTTGTACTTCTTATAAAAGAGTTTCTTGAATGAGAAGTAAAAGTAAAAATAAAAGTCATATCAAATGGGTAAAAACATTTTAAAACAATATTTATAAATCCCATTGTAATAAATCATACTATGGATACCAAAATAAGCCCCAAAAAAAGAACGTCTTCAATTTGAGGGTGCCCACTACTATGTGCATAGTTATAAAAACTAGAGCCGGCCCGAACCCTTGATCGGGCCAGGTAGAATAATTTGTTAGAAATGCACTTGACTCGGTCAAAATCGGGCTTCTCAACCCAGTTGATCTGTTTGATTGGGTTTTGAAATCATTTTACAACATTTTTGGGTCCAAAGAAATTGAACCTTGGACCTCTAAGAAAAATAATGGATTTTTCACCACTTGAACATAAAGTATTTTAGTATTACTTATGTGCAATAACTTATATCTAACTAATGAATCATTTATAGTTTTTATAAAAATATTCTTTATTTTTTGAAACCAGGATGTAAAAATCTTTATTTTATAAACCTAAATAGTTAGTAAAAAATAAATTAAAAATTTTAATTTTGCCCCTAAAATTTTTTTGTACTTTATATTTTTGTAGATTTTTATGCAATGACCCACCTATGAATCACCGGATCACCAGTTAAACCACTAACCCATTGACTCTCGGGTCAAGTCTGACAACACATACTGTGTGAATGAACGTGCTCATTTATCCCAACATACTATGTGAAGAAACCCGACTGGTTGGGTTGGTTCTTTTATTATTTTTACACGGGTTGGATGGGTTGATTGTGTAGGCGAGTTGGGTTAGGTCGGGTTATGGGTTCACTCATAAAAACTCAAATAAAGCCGTACAACCCAACCCGACTATGTTTATGAACTTTACAAGTGTTATAATNTTTACATGGGTTAGGTGGGTTGGTTATGTAGGCGGGTTGGGTTGGGTTGGGTTATGGGTTAACTCTTAAAAACCGAATAAACCCGCCTAACCCAACCCGATTATATTTATGAACTTTACAAGTGTTATGATATTGTTTGGAACCTCTTAGAATAATATATAAGACTTGGATAGAATGCATTTTACGAAAAAAATAGTATAAGCAAATACACATTAAACACAAAAAATTTTCTTCACTTCATATAATTTAATATCTATCTATCCACGTAACATTTTCGGGCATGAAGTGCCGAAATAATGGAGACCAAATATAATATAAGTCATGAGTCAATTATAAATCAGTCCAACCCGACCCACTTACTTTAGTTTTTATTGACAAGTTGTCACAACCCCGACCAACCCGACCCGACCGATACTTGATTGGGTTGGGTTTCAACATTTACACGGGTTGGATTTGGTTAAATTATGATCACTGATCATGTTGGGTTGGATTTGGGTTGAGACAAAAATCGACCCAACCCATGCCCACCCCTAACCACAACCATGTCAAATTTGATTTTAGGAGTTTTTTTTAGGGGTGGCCTTAATTTTCCCAGTGCATTTTAGCATCCAAGATTTCATCTTTAATCCTTGAAATTACGAGGTTCGATCCATATTATACCTAGAGAGTAGGTGAATAGGTGTTTATACGGAATTAAAACTTAATAATTAATTAGCAACAAGTTACTATTAATTATCTCTAGATGGTTAATCCATCGGTCTAATTGTCCTAAATTGAATTGTCGCAGTTATATGGAAAACAATAAATAACTAGCAAATTTATAATGGACAAACCCCAACTAGGTAAAAAATCCGGGCACTTCGCTAGTCAGAAATTCAATATAAACAAATTTTGAATTTACAGTCCACCAGACACGACTACCACTAGTACTTTCTGACCTCCTAACTGCAATTCTCACAACTCTTCTAGATTATGTGCTCATCCACCAACTCCCAGCTGCAGTTTTCAAAGCCATCCTGGATTGTGCACTTTTGCACTAACTCCCAACTTTAAGAATTCGTCTATCTCATGTGGATCAATGAAGAACTCTGCGTTCTTCAACAACTAGAAATCCAGTCACATTCCCTTGATCTTCAACACTCTGATAGATATGTAGGAAGTAGCAATTTGGTATTTGATTAAAGATTTGATGTTTTCACCGTCAAGAACAAATTACATATGAAGGTTGAAAGCTTACTTGATGAAGATGATATAGAGAGTGTGTTTTCTCAATGTTCAACCTTGAAAAAAAATTGTTTAAAGGCGTGTTAATATTTATACTGTAGGTTAAGGAATGAATGGACCGGATAAAAAGTCTTAAAATCGTAAATTAAAATTCTCCGGATAACCCTGCTGCTCGAGCAAAAGTTGGACGACAAGCGAGCGATGCTGTGTCGCTTGAGAGAAGTCCTGGAGACATGCTAGCGACAATGTTTCTATTTTTGCCGCTGCTGCCAAGTTATAACGACAGTCTAGCGAAATTGCGGCGTCGTTTTTCCTTCTTTTCCATTCTCGAACCCTAAACCCAGTACAACTCAATTTCTAACAATTGCAACTTACTCATTGACTTTTGCAACATATTAAATCTAGTCTCTTTTGTTCACATACTTACCAATTGCATAAAAAACCTAACAAGCTCTCTATTTGGCATTCTGTGACAAAACTACAAATCTAAATTTAAGGTAGTAAAACAAAATAGACTCAAAACACCTACTACTGTCAAATCAATCGTCTTGACTGAACTGTGATTTTTCTTTGTAAATCTGCTTCCTGAAACAAACAACTTAATAGTCAGTGTAAAAGCATGTGAAATAGTAATATGAATAAACATAATTCAAACGGTTAATCATTAGTCATACCAGCTAAAAATTAGATGCATTAAATTATACCATTTAAATTAAGATGCAATATCAATGTNAACTGTGATTTTTCTTTGTAAATCTGTTTCCTGAAACAAACAACTTAATAGTCAGTGTAAAAGCATGTGAAACAGTAATATGAATAAACATAATTCAAACGGTTAATCATTAGTCATACCAGCTAAAAATTAGATGCATTAAATCATACCATCTAAATTAAGATGCAATATCAATGTAAACCAACATACCAAAAGAAACATTGAAATTACTAAATATCAAAACTTAATCTAGTTGAAACAAAATTATATACTTTTTGATCAAAACTTTTAACTCAATGTTAATACTTTACTCCCCATTTTTGTCACAAATAACAAGGGACCAAGAATTAACATACAATAGCCCAAAAATACAGTTGTTAGCATGCATAAGTATAAAAAACGGACAGTATGCCTTCCCACTTACGTAACTCAAATTAACTTGGAGTAAAGTGTATAAATGACTCACGTGTGTTAAGTGTCACTATTTTCTCGTGATCATGACTCCAAATCTTAAATTTGTAAAAAAGGATATACGTTATCACTGTTAGATAAGTATTTTTCCTTAGTAATGAAAGTCAAACCCAGAAGTTTATTAGGACCTTAAAATGAAACTCATTTTCCACTTATACTTTTTCTTTTCTCCCCTTGAGTTTGAACATATATAATTTTTTTTATTATATAATTTTCCTCGATTATTACATCTTATGTGCAAACTTTTGTCAATTAAGTGACTAAAATGACCCATGCAACAAGTATTGGCCCGATGACTCCAAGTCAGTTGACTATAAGGCATCAGGTTATGAGAAACCCCTCAAACTTAATTACTCGAGTGAAATAGGCTTCGAAAAAAGAGTATAACATGAACCATTTTTTTATGATAAAGGGATTAAATGTGGGCTTAGGTCATCGAAATGAAGGTCAATTCACGTTCAAGGTCACCTTACCAACAAATGACAGTCATCACAAATCTCACACATATAATCCAGACTCACTCACAAGATTATTGTGTGTGTTGTGCAGATGGTACATGAAGAAACATATACCCAATACTCCACATTAAACCTAACCATGAAATGAAAATAACAGTATAGATCAGATGAATGCGTACTTAATTCCAAATGTAGTATTTATGAGCATCAAGAAATGTCCAGTAGCACAAATAATTTATTATTATTATTATTTAAAAAACAAAAACAAAAACACCCTCACAAAAAAAATCAAAACAAACAAAAATTATTGAGATGCATGCAAGAATGAATGTACTCAATGAACTGCACATGCATGTACTTAAGTACCTAATCAATGAGGTATATGTATGCTCTTACCTTTAAGAGCATGACCAATCTCACGATCTCTCAGATCATTCTTCTTAATAAAACCCTTTTAGAAGTAGAAGTAGAAGTACGGCGGTTAACTGAATCATTATCTCAGTTAAGTGGCTAACCTGATTGGCGATGAAGTTAACCTTACTCGAGATATCCTGACTTTTACTTCTAGTCGCGAGCATATAACACCTAGGTCTTATGTGTCCTAGTGCGCCACAATGATAAAATGTGGGAATAAACCTAGGTCCAAACCTACTCGGAGGTTGTTGCTGATTTATAGGACGATTGATCTTACGTTATCTAGTAGGCCTCAATCCTAAAACATTCTTGCCATTGGGTTCAGGTTTAGCAGTATTCCTAATCTTATTGGTGGCTAGGACGAACGTGGTATTGGAAGTACTAGTAGTAGTATTACCATTTTGAACGTATCCTAAGCCATGATTATTTCCAGCGGCTTGTTCATCCCTCACAGATTATCCAGTTTCTGAGTACCACTAATGAAGGAATGAAGCTGGTTATTAGATTTTTCTAGATCACTTGTTAAATATTTAACTTTTGACTTCTAAATTCTCATTAACAAGCTTCTCACCAAACGTTTTGGCAGAATTCTGAAGGTCACCTAAGAGTCTCTCTCTCTCTCAAGTTCATTAACCTTTTCTAGTACGACTTTATTGACCTTCTTGATTTTAAGACTTTTCTTAAATAACTATCGATAAGACTAATGAATATCTATTTCATCCTCAGAGTCATCCTCAAAATTCTCACTATGTTCATCATTTTTTACCGTTTCATTCTCCTTATCAGATTCAATCTTAGCTATAATTGTGAAAGCCATTAAAATTTTGTTCATCATCCCGCTAGAGGTATCACTGTGAACACTCGAAATTGATTCATCATCACTCAAAGTCACTGCTAATACCTTACCTTTTCCTTTATTCAAATTCATTTTCAAATTAGGACATTCATTCCTATAGTGACTAAAACCCTAACACTCATGACATCTCATTGATTGGTTTTTTTTTACTAGAAGTCCTAGGGTTATTTTTCTAATGCTTATCTTTCGAAAATTTACTAGGGATATCATTTTTCCTATCGTGAGGTTTTATCCTATTCTTCATCACCTTCTGGATTTTTTTTCACGAAATAAGCTATTTCGTTATCCCTAAGGGTCTCAACGTTAGTAGACTCACTCTCTTCTTCTTCTTCTTCTTCTTCTTCTTCTTCTTCTTTAATAGTGTTCATGGCTATGGATTTAAGCTTATTTGGTTGAAAATGGTGAGTTCATAGATTTGGAGAGATCTTACGAGTTCATCTATCTTAACTTCATCTAAGTCTTTACCTTCTTCAATAGCAATGATCTTAGATCTAAACCTTTCAAGGATCTAAGGACTTTTTGAACTATCTTAGACTCGAAAATCTTCTCACCTAGGTTGAAACTTGAGTTTACTATATCATTTAGCTTCGCATAGAATTCATCGAACGATTTATCATCCTTCATTCTAATTTCTTCAAACCTAGAGTTTAACATTTGCAGTTTGGAGTTCTTAACCGTTTTGGTACCCTCGTGTGTAGTTTCTAAAATATTCAAAACTCTTTAATAGTTTCACATATCAAGCTCCTCTGCAGACACAACCATAAATAAAGGATGAATCATTTTATTACTCCAATTGCAATCAGCAACTTGATCTTTGGTCCAAAGAGAAATATCAGTGGGTGTAACAACACCGCAACAGTGGATGAAAGTGAAATCCAACCGTTTTGAACATTAATCCAAATACACTCATCTAACGCTTTAAGAAATGCTCTCATTCAAACTTTCCAATAAGCAGTTGCTTCCATAAAAAAACGGAGGCACAAATAGAGACTAGCTCATCTAGATTAATTTAAGGGTCAAGAATCGAAATGTTGCTCTGATACCAATTGAAATTACGAGATTCGACTCAAATTACACCTAAAGGAAGGGTGAAGAGGTGTTTATGCGGAATTAAAACTTAATAATTAATTAGCAACAAGCCACTATTAATCATCTATAGATGGTTAATCAATCGGCCCAATTATCCAAAGTTGAATTACAGTAGTTATATGGAAAATAATAAATAACAAGCAGATTGATCACGGACTAACCCCAACTGGGTAAAAACTTCGAGCACTTTGCCGTCAGAAATCCACTATAAACAAAGTCTGCCAGCACGACTACCACTAGTATTTTCTGACCTCCTGACCCCACAACTCTCCTGGATTGCGTGCTCCCGCACCAACTCCTAGTTACAGTTTTCAAAGCTCTCATGGATTCGCTCTTGCACCAACTCCCGACTTTGTGATTAATGATAGACAAATTTTGAGATTTTCTTTTAGTAGTTTCTATTTAAAAGTTTGTACCATGGAGACATTTATAAAAGTCTCTAAAAGTCTTTAAAATTTAATACCTTAAAACTTATAGAGACTTCTAAAAAGTTTTAATTGAATACACCGTAACTTTTAGAGACTTTAAAATTTTATAAAAAGTCTCAATTGAATACACCAATACTTTTAGTGAGTTTCTAAAAGTCTACATTGAATATCCCCAAACTTTTTAAATCCTAAAAAGTCATAATACACCAATACTTTTAGAGAGTCTCCAAAAATCTACATTGAATATCTCTAAACTTTTAAAATCTCAAAAAGTTATTAAAAGTTTCAATTGAATACACCCCCTTTCGAGGACGCCTTGGTAAATGTAAGCAGACCAAATGCCAGCCACACAAACGGACAAGTGCAGAACACAACAGATTCCCATGAGACTCCATTGCAATGCAAATTCGTCGAAAACCACCAGATCACCTCAGTAAAGCGTAACCCTAAATGGATTGTAAGTATTTTGTGGATTGTCTGTTGGAATTGGATGGACTCTTCTAAATGGGTCTGGAATTTGCATATAATCATATTGATAACTTTTAATAAACGTTGATGGTTAGCCTATTTAACTTTATTAGCAATGTTCAAAACACATTCTGAAAAATCTATATAAACAACACTTTATTGCAAAAAGTTAGTCAACAAAATCATATTGACAACGTTTAATAAACGTTGTGATAAGTTTACATTTTTGTAACGTTAATATAACATTGCAAAAATTGAACTATTTCACAACATTAAAAGAACATTGTGGAAGATTATATACCAGAGTATCAGCAACGAGCAGTAAAGTTGCTATGGAACGACTTTTTAGCAGCACCTACTAAATGTTGCAATAAATAAAATTTTTGACAACACTCAATAAACGTTGTAAAAGGTGACATTAACAATGTCCATTTAAAAATGTTGTCAATTTTCAATTATGTTAACCAATGACAACATTTACTTATTAGAATGTTATGATAGACACCTTTATCAACACTCAATTACCGAATGTTGCTTTTTATGTGTTGTAAAAAATCATTTTTGTTGTAGTGGGATTGAACTCCTACCATTGTTGTAATGGTGGTGATAATAGTGCAGATGGTGGTGCTATGTTGGTGTGGTGGTGCAAATGGTGATGGTGGTGGCACGACGGCGTATATCTATGAGGTGGTGACATGGGTTGTTACACTGTGTTAAAGGATAGTGATGGTGGCGACGACAGTGACATTAGTGGTGGTGTTACAATGA
>CAIGRP010114590.1:0-21442 GCA_903798385.1 Fraxinus cuspidata | reverse complement strand
GATAAATATGCCGAAATTACATGTAATCAAGTAAGTAATATTTAATTTAATCATATTCATTACAAAATTTTATTTTAGTACCTTTATAATTATTTAAAAAAATTGTACACGAAACAAGTTGTTCGTGTACAATTTTTAACTCCGCCTACTCGAAATTGAAATAGTTGGTCCCAAACTCGGATAAAGGAGGAGGGTTTGTTTATCTTTTTATTATTATTACTATTTTAAAAAAGAAAAATATTTTGAAAAATGTATATTTAAAAAATGTTTAGAAAATATGTATATATATTTTCGGTTTAGACTTTAGTAATTAATATAATATAATTTTAAAAAAAAGTTAGCTCAACTTGGCTCGTCGAGCGCCGACCAGCGGCGAGCTCGAGCACGAGCTGAGCTCGCCCCCATTGCCACCCCTAGGCAAACCCCCTATCACAGGGGGGACATCGTAACTCATTTCAAAAATTTAAGTGTTGTTAAAGCTTAGAAGTGCCGGCTCGACCCATTGTCACCCCTAGGCAAACCCCCTATCACATGGGGGACATCGTAACTCGTTTCAAAAATTTAAGTGTCGTTAAAGCTTAGAAGTTATAAGAGGTTTCGCTTTTTTATGATTATAAGTATACATAATATATATAAATAATAAGTTAATAATAATTTTGTATCTTATAAAATTTGCAAATAAAAAGTATGAATTCACTAGTTTAAATTATAATTTAAGATTTGCCAAACATGCACTTGTGAATATGATCAACTGAATGACTTGGCTTTGCATAGGTTCATCCTCCTACATTTTTTTGGTATGGAATGTAATTATGTCAAGGAGCATCAACACTATCTGGTTGATTCAAGCATGCAACACAAGATGCAAGTACAATGTATGTACCTCTTGTATATATTAAGCCCTGTTCGAAAATCTCAAGTTAAAGTTAATAATTAATTTTAACCCCGCGTTCAATGGGACCCACAATTTTTCAACCACTAATTTTAATCTCTACCAAACTTGAGCTAATTTCTTTGTTGTCAGGATTTTATTGGACCTTTGTATGGCAACTCGAAGAAGCTCTACGGAATGAGAGATAAGATACAAGTACGATATTGTGAAAATATAACAAATGCATTATCAGTTCATTGTGACTTGCAAGATTAAGTGCAAGTATGATGCTATGGAGGCCGCATAGCAATAACGTCAAGATTCATAGTTTCTTAAACTACTCGTACTTGTAGATCAAATGAACGGCCGCAATAAATTTGGATAGTAGATACGAGGTAATATTATACACATGGTTTGAATTTTATTTTACCTCAAAAGTAACTATTATACTAACAGAACTTACTTTTTTTCACAAGGAAAATCTAAAAAAGTAACGGTTAAGCGACAGCAAATTGCAACAAATGAAGTATACATTCAAGGAAAGAACAAGAATTGATGCAGAACTAAACAAGATCTCAGTTTCTCAGACAACAATCTTCCGTTATTCAATTGACTCAACAGAAACATGGTGGTAGCTGCATTTCATGTCATCCGAAACTACTTATTTCGACAATCAAATTTGGATAAAAAAAAAATTCAGGAAAGTACAAAAAGCCAGTTTACTCTGCAGAAATAACCTTTCAAGAACTTCATACAAAGAGAATATCTACGTACAACTAAGGACTACATACAGATTCGCACAAGATGTAGCATTCCCTTGTGATGTGTTAGGACAGTAGCCGAAGCACTTACACAGAAGAACACATTCTCAGGCCCAAACTGCAAGCATCCGACGATGCAATCAGCATCCACCTGGTCTATCAAAATTAACTAGCTGCATTATGTTCTCCTCGCTTCCTCAGTTGATATCTCAAATGCTTATGCTCCGTTAATATTCCAAAAGAAAAAAAATATTCCCATTTCAGTCATTTAGACATATCATGAAAATATGAGAACTAAAAGAACCTCCTCCTGAAATTCCTAGTCGTAGCTTGATACGAACGCATGAGCAGGCCGACACCAATTCCCACTCCAAGGCACATTCCGAGGCCTATTCCTACGCCAACCCTTACACCAGCATTGAACCACGTAAGTTGCCCATCTTCACCAGGGTACATGTCTTCTGAGTAATAGCTGCATTCCGCTTTCCCATCCGTTTCATACTCATCCATGTCTTCCTCAGTAAACTGCAGGAAAAAAAGAAACCAAGGAATCAATGAGTAACATGAGGCAGGCAGGTGACCTAAAATCATTCAGAGTGCATTTACTAAAGAAATAAAAAACACCGTTGCAGCAAAAACAGCAGAATCAAGAAAGAAACTACTGTACGAAAAAGATTCCATAATCTTAGTGAACACCAAAGAGAAGGGACTGGAAATTTGCTCCAAGCATACCTTCAGAATGAGATTTCAATAGTTGATTTTAATATCTAAATGGACGAAGAAGTCTGTTTTCAACAGGACCAGTCGAGCTCTTCTGCTATTTGTAAATATCCTTGTTATGTGAATGGATCACCCTATACTTACTGAATTGAAAGTTCCTATTAGATTCAATGTAAATACATTCATTCACCCTTGTACGTTATTGCGTAACACCTTCTGTGTAACTTCACAAAATATTAAAACAAGATCTGAAGATCTTAACAAACAACTTAACATCTCCGACTTGAATAATTTCTATAAGAAACTTCTGGTATAAAAAATGCTATGGTAACAGCCCAACTTTAACATGGCAGAAAGAAAAGAACCATAGTAGTTATTTTCTTAACATGGCAGAAAGAAAAGAACCCTAGTAGTTATTTTCTTTTTTTGCCACTTAAATATGCCCTTCAACACATGTTGCTTGTATTACTTTTGCAACCATCCACTACATTTTTCTGCAGTGTTTTTATATAACAATACATAGGTATGTTCATAGAAAACCATTTGCATATAAAATAATAAGAAAGACTTCCATACGGTAAGTTTTTAATAAAAATTAAATAAAAAAAATTCAGCTTGCCGGCAAACAGCAAACTACGAAATCAGATTTATGAATACAAAGAAGCACCTTGCTATAAGTTCATCGAAGTCGTGATAAATTGTAACATAATTAATAACACAAAACAAAATGTCAACAGTGATAATCTTGGCATGATATCTCAAATTGGCATTTGCATTATTCAATTGGTTTTTAATCACTCAAATACATATTTTGAAATGAGTTTAGTATTCTTAATAACTTTTAGTAGACCCATTTTGCCTTCTAAACTTTGACCCGGAAGTGCACATAAATAGGGCTGTCATTGGATTGTATTTTGATCCGAATTCAATGAAATTAATGAGAGATGGATTTAGTGCTTCAGTTTGATAACCCAATAAAGATTTGAATCCTCATAATTCATTAACTAAGTGGAACAAATATAGATACAGGTCATCCGATCCGGTAACAAATCGATATGATTATAATAATATCATATATTTTATATATTACCGCATAATTTATTACACATAATTTTTATTTTTATTTTGAAACTTGTATTATAATTTATGACTTTAGTCAAACGTATCAAATTCCAATATAACATTAATATATATTATAATAAATTTTGTATTGAGATTGAGAAACCCCTCTTTCTAAAATATTTCGGATCGAATTATTGGATCGGATATCCGATAACATAACAAATCGGATATGGATTTAAAAATCAAATATCCGTGGGATTATCGGATCGGTTGTCGGATTGAATATGAGCAGATCCGGTCCATATCCGATCCATTTATAGCCCTACACATAAATGGCGATCTTGACTAGCTCAAAAACACTGTTGACATCCAAAGTGCCTACTCGAAAATGATATCCCGATTGAGAAAGAAGATAAAATTTTTTTATAATGTCATAGTAAGCATTTTCATGTCTAGTTGCACTCCGTCTAAATTCAAATAACTTTTGCACAATACTAACAATAGAATAAGTGTTACTCAATCAATTAGGAATCAGCATCATTAATCATTTTTCACCAGTTCGTTCAATTAATCCCTATGTCCGTGAAAAGATAAAATCAAATCATTGACAACAATTTCAAGCTATTAACTTTGGTCTATCCTCCCTCTTCTAACATGTTAATGTGAGTGAACAAGGATGTCTTTGGATTTACAAAAGACATGCCACAACCACGTGATTCACCCTTAATTTGTGACACCCACTTACTAACATATATTATTGTTTCTCGCTTTCTCCATTCTATTCGACATTCATCCATTTTAACATCCTCATTTCTGCAAAGTTCGAATTATAGATTTTTTATCCTTCAGTAGCTTAATAAAGCATACTGGTCTAGTAACCATTTCATAGAACCTGTCTTTTAACTATATAGGTATTTTACAATCAAATAAGATCCTCAAACTTCATTTCATTCAACCTGATCTATTTATAAACATTACATACTATCATCTTCATCAACTCAAGAACCAAAATGCCGAAAATAATCACCATTTGATACAGTATTACTCTCTATAGCGACTTGTTACAACTGCAAGGAAAATCTATATATAATGTCTTAGTTCTATTTATGAAACTTCTAAATTCAAAGAGCTTCTCCAAAATTTTGACTTGCACTATATTCTCCCCCTAGATTCGTCAACTAAAACTATGTCATTAACAAATAACATGCAGGAAGAGGCATTTTCTTGAGTACGTCTCCCAAGCTCATTCACCAAGAAAGAACCTTGGTACAAGCATGTAGTCATCAGAAGGTCTCTACTACAGCCACTAAGCGTAACTCCTCCAATAGTTATATTCCCTAACATCTCCGATGCTACCATAACACTTCTTTGGATACCACATATTATGCTTTTTTTCTCATTCCAAAAAAAATGCAAATCTTGTTTCAATTTCTCTGTACTTTTGATCAATGAATATAGTAGGTAAAATGAATGCCATAGTAATCTCCCCCAAAGAAAGCCAAATTGGTTCTTTGAACCAATAGTTTTTCTCATCTACATCGTCGTCATGTTATTGAGAAATAAAAGTGAAGCTGCTCGGTTGGATAGAAGTTCAGCTGAGTTGGACAGAAAAGAATTGGAGAGGAATACACATCAACACACTTGCAGGCAGCTGCCCTTGACAGATCAACAAGTTGAGAATCATCCAGAAGAAAGGCAGCTAGGCATTCTAGAAGAAAGATAGAAGAAAAGTTGGTTGCAAATTTGTTACGTGAAACTGAATTTTTCGTGCATTGTGTATTTGTACAGTGTAGATTCTGTTTTGATTCTTTACTCTTTCCTTTGTAGTATAAATGTTCAAACAATGTCATTATTTTCAGTAAGAAAGAAATAAAATACAAAAGTCTTTCTTCCCAATCAAGAATTCTTCAATTTAGCGAATTAAGTAGCTACATATTCAAAATTTAATATGGTATCAGAGCGTGAAATGGAAGAATCAAGTAATCCAAATACTTCACCCCCAAATGATGCCCAAATACCAACCAAAATCGATCAACACTCACTGCTCATGATCCAACTCAGCCCACAAGTCCCTTTTACATTGGTAGCAGTGATGGCTCGGGTGCAATGCTTGTCACACACACTCTGGATTCAAACAATTACCATTCATGGGCTAGATCCATGAAAAGGGTTCTGCGCATTAAGAACAAGTTGGGCTTCATAAACAAGCTGGTGGATCACAGAAGAGGGATAGGTACTATGGTACCTACTCTAGGATGACACACTCTGAAGAGATGCTTCAAGGTTAAGACGAATAGACCTGTATGTTCATACTGCTAGATGCTTGGCCACACAGCCAAGAGGTGTTTCAAACTGTATGGAGATCCAGCAAAGGACAAGTCAGATGGGAAGGCTAGACCCATGGTGAATTATGTTGCTGCAGTTCTAACTTCTTCTGATCAGGAAAATGAAAAAGACAAATCCCATATGCCATTAACTCAGGAGCAGTACTCACAACTTTTGGCACTCTTAAAACCTACCCCTAGCACTCAAATTTTCACTCCTTCGGCTAACAATGTTCAAAGCATGCTTGCGTCTTCTTCTGCTGATCATAAAATGTCTGGTATATGTTCTTTGTTTGCCTTTACTTCTAAACCTCTTAGAGCTTGTGACATTCCATGGATTTTAGATACAGAAGCAACAAATCATATGATCTGTTCTAAATCTTTATTTCACTCTATTCGAGCTGATGTCTCATCCTTAGTGGCTCTACCAAATGGGGAAGTAGTACCTGTTACCCACATAGGAACAGCCAAAGTTACAAAACCACTCACACTCAGTGATGTCCTCCGTGTTCCTCATTTCTCTTTCAACTTGATTTCAGCCAAGAAATTGGCTCAAGATCTAAATTTTTTTCTTTGATTGTCGTTACATTCAGGACCTCTTGAGGTGGACAACGATTGGAATGGGTAAGGTGAAGCAAGGACTCTACCATATGCTGCAAAAGGAGGTCTCCCCTTCAACCCTATCAAACGCCTTACTCAAACACAACCTAAAACTAGCATTCCTGCTTCTGTCAACTATGTAGGAATTTTTGACCTCTGGCACTACAGGTTAAGTCATTCTTCTTATCCTAAATCACCTAATGATCAACTTTGTGTCATTTGTCCATTAGCTAAACAACACAGGCTGCCTTTTACTAATAGCCAGCACAAAACCAAAGCTTGTTTTGAGCTAATACGCTGTGATATTTGGGGAAATTGCAATGAAGTTAGTCATGATGGTTCTAAATTTTTTTTAACTATAGTAGACAATTTCAATAGATACACTTGGATTAACACGTTGAAACTAAAATCAGAAGCCACCTCTACTTTACAACACTTCTGCACTATGGTAGAAAATCAATTTGAAACAAAAGTAAAAAATCATTCAAAGTGATAATGGAGGGGAGTTTATCATGAAAGATTTTTACTTACAAAACGGGATTATACATCAAACATGTGTGGAAACGCCACAACAAAATGCAACTGCGGAAAGAAAATATCAACACATTTTAAATGTGGCAAAAGCATTGAGGTTTCAAAGTGGTATTCCTTTAAAATATTGGAATCATTGCGTCCTAACAATTGTATACTTGATAAATAGAACTCCAACTCCTTTGTTAAATCACAAAAGCCCTATTGAAATTCTTTTCAAAACCAAACCAAATTACGATCATCTCAAAGTTTTCGGATGTTTGGCTTTTGCCACTACTTTTGTCCAAGGTAGGCATAAGTTTGATCCTAGGGCCAGGAAGTGTATATTCATTGGATACCCCTTTGGCAACAAATGATATAAGCTACTAGATTTAGACAATGGAAAATTTTCTCTCTCGAAATGTGATTTTTTATAAAATTGTTTTTCCATTCAAAACTGAAAAAATGAACTATCATAACTCTTTATCAAGCCCAAGTGAACTCAATTATACTAAAAATCCTATCATATCCAATACCAGCTTACCCATTCATCACAATACCATTGATCTCCATATAACAGACATGGCTACTCCTGAACTACCTAGTTTACAAACAAATGAAGCTGACGGACATGACCGTCACGAGGCCTGATATATCCTACTTGGTAGGATTATTGAGTCAATTTATGGATAATCCTAGATTGCCACACTTGCATGCAGCACACAAAATCTTGCGGTATGTAAAGAGATCACCAGGGCAAGGATTATTCTATCCTGTGAATTCTGAAATTCAGCTCAAAGGTTACAGTGGCTCAAATTGGGGTGCACGTCCAGACACTATGAAGTTTGTAACGGGATATTATGTTTGTTGTAGGGAGTTCTTTAGTGTCTTGAAAGTCAAAGAAGCAAGGAGTTATCTCTAGATCATATACTGAAGCAGAGTACACGGCAATGGCCAACGTATGCTGTGAATTAACCTGGCTTAGCTACCTGTTTAAGGACTCACGGATTTCACATCCATAAAGTGCAATATTGTAATGTGATAACAAATCAGCTATACATATTGCTACAAATCCTATCTTTCACGAAAGAACAAAACACATAGAGATAGATTGCCACCTGATTCGGGATAAAATTCAAGAGGGGAGCATTTCAACTGACCATGTGACCAGCAAATCAAATCTCAAGTGGCAGACATTCTTACCAAGAGCTTATGCTCTCAAAACTTTTATTCATGTATGTTCAAGATAGGAGTAGTAGATATCCACTTTCCATCTTGCGGGGGGCTATTGAGAAATAAAAGATAAGCTCCTCAGTTGGATAGAAGATTAGCTGAGTTGGACATAAAAGAATTGGAGGGGAATACACATCAACACACTTGCAGGCAGCTTCCCTTGACAAATCAACAAGTTGAGAATCATCTAGAAGAAAGGCAGCTAGGCATTCTAGAAGAAGAATAGAAGAAAAGTTGGTTGCAAATTTGTTACGTGAAACTGAATTTTTGGTGTATTGTGTATTTGTACAGTGTAGATTCTGTTTTGATTCTTTATTATTTCCTTTGTAGTATGAATGTTCAAGCAATGTCATATTTTCAGTAAGAAAGAAATAAAATACAGAAGTCTTTCTTCTCATTCAAGAATTCTTCCATTTAGTGAATTAAGTAGCTACATATTCAAAATCTAAAGCATATCCTACGTCATTTCTGAAACTAGGATTCTTCTAGGATAATTAACATTTCTATCAAATATAAAGAGTGTCGAACCATCCATACGGTACATTACATTAAATAATCTATCAAGATTATTCCACAATCTTTTAGTGATCTGGTCTCTCTAAAACATAACTCTCTCATTTTGATCTTCAATAGACTTCATTTGATTTAGATCTCTATTTCCCTGCTTTCTCTGCTAAGATGTCTTGCAAGATCCTTTCTATGCATCCTTAGTTTTAAATGATTGTACAATTTCTCCCTTTAGAATATGCTCTCAACTGACCGTGAAGCACAAAAATTCAAAATTTGAACTACTTGAGATTAACGGTAGCAGAAAACATCAAAGTCTTCTATACTGCCTAAATAAACCTGCAAGTATTTGCACCACCTAAACTAACATATAAACGAGGCAAAAGTCAATGCCAGAAATGATAATCACATTACCTGTGGTTTCCTCTGCCAAAGTATCCCGTTATTTACACTCCTTTGCTCCTTCCCCATCTCCTCGTCCTCGGGAATGGCATCAAGCATCCCCTGCCTCAACACCTTTCGCTTCGGACTGATTAGAATCGTCTTTGTCAATATCACAGGCATCCCGGAGCAACAACCTGCTATGTAAACCTCCATAGCTGGAGAGGATACCCCAATTTTTGGCTGAAAAAATGCTGAACGACCATTTGCCATGGAGGCCGCCGCATAGCAATCGATGCTCCAACCAGTCCTTGAGTCATTTTCCGGAGAACTCCCATTAGCCCATGCGGCAGCATCAACCCGCTCCAGAGAACCGCACAGGATCAACTCCTCCCCATTTTCACATACCTCAAATTCCGTGGGACCTGACAACCGGACACTATCGGTGCTGACGTACGCGACCTCTGAAGAGTCCTTATCCACACGATCCCGCCGGAGGGAAATCGAAGCCGTATCGGAGGACGGCACACGGGCTCCATTAATCTCCAACGAAACACCGATCTCCCGACGGAGGTGGCGGAGCGTTAGATGGTCAGGGACGCAATCCACAGCGCACGGAGATATACGCACATAGAATAACCGAATTTCCAAACAACCCCCCGTGAAATTCGAGGGTTTGTAAATTGTCAGAGACAATTCATCTCTCTTCTTATCCATTACAAAACTCTAAAATTTCTATGATTAGGATAACGTATTGAGGGAAAATTATGGTTTCAATTATGGGGATTTTACTGCTTTAAGGAGAATTTGAATTGAAATGTGGAAATATTAGGGTTTTATGTGGAAATTGAGAGGAAACTTTCAATGGAGAAGACTCATTGACAATGGAAACCGAAAAAAAGAGCCGATAGAACTCCAAGGACAAAATGATAGTGTTCCCCACGTGTCAAATACGCGGGTATGAAACTAATTTTGCACTGACATTTCTGTCTATTTTCCTCGGCAACGTTAATCAAAATTAACATTTATTTTTCGTTAATTAGAATCGATATTTTTTTTTTTTTTAATGAAAACTTTCGTAATCATAGTGGTTAGATTTGATCCGATCATCAACCCGATCAAAGTAATGGATTTCAAGTTACTGATTGTCTTGAGTTATTTAGTATGAAAAAGGACCACTGACCCGTAGATCCAAACAATAACTCGAGACCCTATAATTCAATTAGGTCGATGTCCAATTGAATCTGCTAACTAAGAACTTTGAAAATCCTAAACATAAAATCTTTTAAACCGTTGGCATTTCCATTTTGTGTATATGTTTGGACAATTGAAACTTTTCGAAAACTTGAACACTCGAAATAATTTTCTATTTTTTCTATTTTAATAAAATTCAGAAACTTACCTAGGTTGCATGAAAACTTCGAAAACATTAGCATTTTCATTTTGCCCACGTTTTAGAAACTGAACTTTTTAAGACTTTCATAAATATCTCAAAAACTCAAAAACTTTTCAAAAACTCTCATATACTTTTCGAAAACTCTTCGTATTCTTCTTTGACATTGTCTTCACCATTGGCCTCGTTGTCTTGGTTCATTGAAGACATGAGTATGCTTTTTTAAAACCTTACTAAATGTTGGTGAGTAGGTGACAAGATCCTCTATTGCTTTCCGAAAATCGGGTCTAGTTTTGACTTGTTATTTCTTGAAGTGTTTGACGATGTCTTGTTTAATATAGACTTTGTCACAATAGCCAAATGTCTCATGAACAAATCCCTAATTTTTTTTTTTAGCAACCTGCATATTTTCTCCCGCATTTACTGTGCAGATTGCCCTGAAGTTACAAAGTTTGTTAAATAGTCCATGAAATTTTTGACTGTTGTGTTTCGGTCCCTGATATTTCTATATGATGTATACTGTCCTTTAAGTATCTAAGTAATGCAAATTGGTCTTTGAAGTTTGTAAGATGTTCAAATATTCCCCTTCAGTTTTATATTGTTGCAAAATTGTCATGTACTTTTTGGAAGTCGTGAATTGATCCCTGGATTTTCTAAAATGCTTCAAAACCAAAAAGTACTATTTAATTCACGAGATCTTTGGACATAACTTAGAATTTTTTTTTTATCAAGTCCAAGCAAAATACTGAAATTTTGTCATTTTTAAAAATTGTCTCCTTTTGTAGTCAAACGAACCTTGACATGTAATCAAGACTTCGACCTCGTTGCTAAAACTACTTGAATTTATACTATGTAATTCTTTGGACATAACTTAGAATTTCTTTATCAAGTCCAAGCAAAATACTGGAATCTTGTCCTTTTTAAAAATTGTCCCGCTTTGTAGTCAAGCTGAACCTTGACATGTAATCATAACCTCGACCTCGTTACTAGAACTACTTGAATTTATATTGTGTAATTCTTTGGACATAACTTATATATTTTTTTTATCAAGTCCAAGCAAAATACTGGAATTTTGTCCTTTTTAAAAATTGTCTCACTTTGTAGTCAAACTGAACCTTGACACGTAGTCATGACCTCGACTTCGTTACTCAAACTACTTGAATTTATACTATGTTATTCTATGCTTCTGTTTGGTACCATTAAAAATCTGATTAAAATCTAAATCAAAATTAACCATTAATTTTAATCACACATTTCATAGAATTCACAACTTTTCAAATACGCATTACATCAATTTTAATTAAAATTTACTAATAAATCTGATTTTAATCTCTACCAAATATGATTATATTTTATAATTGTCAGTTTTTTCGAAATTTCCCAATTACTACCCAAATAAGAAGCGAGATTGAAAGGAAATAAACCAAGAACACATTTTCTACATGGTATCGAGCAAATTAAATGCATTAAAAAAAAGATATGTTTCGAAATTTATCAGTTTTTCTATCTATTTGTTCTAATGCATGAATGTCCCACTCTACATAAAAGACAAAGTATACAACTGATTTGTAATTAAGGGTTGGACCAAATTGATATTGTGACCTATGAGTACATTTGAACCATAATGTGTATGAATGGCCCATACACATTTATTGCAAACAATAGGCCGGTTATGTTTCGGCCTTGGGATTGAGAAAAGTGAAGCCCCAAATTTAAGGACCAGAATAAAAATGTGTGCAAAAATGTTATGAGAATGAGGGGTCTCATATTTTCTACTTTTTTTTTAATAATTGTAAAGGCATATTTGGCTAAGCTTAAAAGTTTATTTATAAGTAAATAAATAGGTTTTAAAATAAATAATTTTTTATTATTGAATTAGAAATATGTATGTTGTTTATTTTGAAAGTGGGATGACTTACATTTGAAAAAAAAAAGGAAAAAAGTAAAAAAAAAAAGTCATCTAACACATGCTTGGAAATAAGACATTACTTAAAAGTAACTTTATTATTATTATTATTTGCTTAGCCAATATAGAGTTTGAAATCCAAGTGGCTAGTTCGTTCTTGCTTAACTATGGTTTTTAAATCAACGCTAACTCTAACATTATTGGACGAGAAATAGATTACGAGGGAAGATTGATACGCAATTCTACGTAAACTTTGACAATACTTTCTTTTTATATCTTACATTTTCAATAATTTATAATATACCATCCAACAAGTTACAACTATATGTTTGATTCACTAGCAAATATGTGCAAAAGAGAGTCGTGCTACAAAATTGATTAGTTATTGTGTATAGTCTTACCTAGTTAAACATAAAGAATATTTATAAGAGCGCAACAAAGAACATAAATTATTTTTTTCTCAAGTCTTACGAAAAAAAGTCTCTGATAAATAATCTCACCTCGTATTATTTCAAACTTTTCTCAATAAGTTGTTTGATGAAGTATTTTGGGTAGCATGAGACAACATTCTTTTTAACTTTCAATATTTTGAATTTTTTTTTTCCATTTTTTAATATTTTTTTTTAAAATAACTATATGTTATGCTCAAACTATTCCCCCCCATTTTTTTTTTCTATATTTGATGAAATTCAGACCACTAAAGAAGAAGAAGAAAAAAAAAAGAAGTTCAGATGCTTTGGTCAACATGTGTCCCATATTATGTTGAATTTGTTAAGTCTAATGCATATAGTTCAAAACTGACTGCTTTCTAGAGTTTTCTACATTTGATCAAATATAAGACTTGTATTGTATTTTAATATATAAATCATGGTATTAAGATTAGAAATTTAAAATGTACCAGCTTGGATTTATTGCTTTTGATGGCAATATTGACACTATTAAATAAATATTATTTCAATAGATTTAATTTGTCGATATAAATCTTTAAGACATATCACTACAATTTATTTACAGATAAATATAAAATATGTCAATAGTTAGTAGTGTACATAGCTACGTGTACGCACACATAATAATTTAAAATTAAGTATTATTCAAATAGATTAAACTTAATATATAAAACTTTTAAGTATTATATTCGTCATATATCTACATTTATTTAAAAACACAATGCTAGGACTATAGTTGAGTAATGCACGTACATATGAGTATACTACGTAAGTTTTACACTTGCTATAGACCTTAATCTTGCACTATATACTGATACTTAACTTCTTTTTTATTTATTTTTTGTAACTTTTCATTGTTTTAGGCTGACTCTGGGGCTTCGAGATAAGAAATGGAGAAACTACAAATGAGAAGGGACTTGAGAAGGCGAAATTTGTGAATTATATGTAGGTGGAACAAAAGTTATAACTTGAGATCGGAGCAAAAACGAGTAAGGAAGAGTGAAACAAAAATGTTGGGTGAAGAGATTACTCTAGGTCGCGAGCATCTGACTCCCAAACTTGAACTTGCGCAAATTGAGGAGTTTTAGACTTCGACTGAGAATCTAGCTACATAATTGAGAGGTATTTTTGGTATTCTTAAGGCACGAATTTCAATGTAGACATGATACAATACAAATGCCTAAATTCTCATTCCTCGAGGGGTTACCCAAAATTATATTGAGATACTTAGAACACAATAGGGCTCTCGATTAGAGTTTTGAATTGAAGAACGAAGAAGAAACGAAGATCGAGCTGGAATTAATGGAGTTCGGGTTTGGACCATCAATTGTTTTACTTCAATTTTCCTTTAAACCCTTGTAATGTATATACATTCACTCTATGTTCTTGCAAAGTGATGAGTGCCTAACTCTATATTAGTTATGACAAATGATATAGACTGAATATTGATTGTTTAACACTTTCATATTCCTGGCTGGTATATGAAAATTTTATAAACCATATTAAAAGTGAGGTAAAATACACATTTTTACACTTTCTATAAAATTGTAAGGATATGAGATAGAGATGCATTCCTATAATTTGTGTGATGCGTGTGAATTTCTCGTGATAAATATGCCGTGATTTTAAGTAATTTGCATATTTAAGTAAGTATGATTTTACTCGAGAGATAATATCAAATAATATTATATAGACTCAATTATCAACAAAATGAAATAATGTCAAAATTTGATACGCGAAGTTAATCTGGATAATCGCAAGTCATAATACTTAAATTCATCCAAGTTTTCTTGAGTTTAAATTATTGATCGACACATTTCAAGTTTTATAAAATTGTTACACATTTCATTACCGTACATTGATTTTCATTCTCTATATATTATAAAATTATAAAATACACAATAATATTCTATATAGAGAGGGAAAGCACTTTGGCTTTTTACTCATTCACCACCCTTATCTTTTTCTTTCAAGAATCCATAATTCTGTTCTCTCTCTCTCTCTCTCCCTAATAATCTATTTTCTTGATCGGCAGCTGCATTTTCAGGGAGAAGTTGAATTTTTACAAACAAAATAGGAAAATGAAGGTAGTTCAGATTCTTTTTGGGTTCTATTTAAATGGTTTAGCTTTTTAAATTATTTATTTTTCTTTAGAATCTAAAGAATACTTTGAACCCAAGATCATGATTTCTTTAGTTATTTGATTCCTTGTAAAAATTGATCTTCTGGTGGGTCAAGTTGTGAGGTTCTTTTTGTAGGGTCTGATTTTTTCAAATGGTTTTTCACTCAAAATAGAGTGAAAAAAAGAAAAAAAAAGAAAAAGCTTTTCGAATTCTTCCTCGTGTTGTTATGAATATCACTCTTTTCTTCGTCTTAAGTGCTTACTTTAAACATTCATTGTTTGAATTTTGAGAAGCATGTTTGGTTCTAATTAACATAATTTTCTTGAATTCTCATCATTTCTTATTATTTTTTATTTTTATTTTTATTTTTTGCAGAAATTTGTGCTGAATTTGGAGTTGCAGGATGAGAAAGATAAGCGAAGGGCCTTGAAGACAGTATCGGTTCTTTCCGGTATGATGCTAAGCTATAGAAATCTTTTAAATGCAGATTCAGTTCAAATATCTACTCTGTTATTTTACAAGTTGATTTTTACTTATTACATATATTTCTTTCATATGTTTGTTAATTATAGTACATACATATAATCTAGTATACGTGCGTGTATGTTACGTCATTTGGGCGTATTCATTACATGAATATGTATGTATATATGCATTGTGTAATTAATTGAAGTATATAGGATATCACATATGTGTCTAGAGGATGAATGATTGATCAATGAGAGCCAAAGACGAGAAATGCGAATAGTATGAAAGGTGCCTTTTGAGACTATGCTATGATGCGAGATATAAAATTGTCTACTAACATTAATCTTAGTAATGAATGGATCGTTCTCGTATTAACTTGCTCTAAGCACGACTTTTACTCTTGCATTATCGTTAACAAATAAAATGGTAACTTTTTGTTAAAAGAAAACGGTTTCTTCTTTATTATGGTCAGTGGTTGGAGTTCATATATGGTAACAGCTATTTCCAATGTTCACCATGGGCTATTGCGAAGGTCAGGGGGGACTTTCCGTCAAACCAGATGTGAGATTGTTACACGTGTAGCGGGACACACCCATGTGCGCTGCAGCATTTAATTGCTTTATGCATGACTTTAAAAATCGCTATGTAATTTTAAACATTAAATTGTTATTTTTCGCGGAAATAAAAGTAGATATTAGTAATGCTCCCTGAGATTAATGAAGTTAGTTGCATTCCCTTTTCATTATTGTTTAGGATCACATTAAATAAATGAGGACCTATCCCGTCCGGGTTTTTAATTTTTAATATCCAGTTATAGGCTATAGCTGGACCAGTTCCTGGTCCAGTCCGGTATACAAAACACTTGATGCTACAGGTACTGTTGTGGTGCGACTTTTAGGCCTTCCCGAGTTTTATATCCTTTGATATTTGCAAGAATGGATGCAATGTGGGTCAGGACAACTGCAAAACCAAACTGAACAAATGAAATTAGGCCATTGATCTAGTTGGTTATTTGCTTATATTTGATTTTAAATTTAAAGAAGGATAGTACCATACTTAATTAGGGACGGGTTTGGATTGAGATGCCAAGTGAACTCATGAATCACGTCCTGTCTAGTTACGTAGCATATGTAAAATTATAAAGTTCAGTAATAAATCACTCCAAAACTGAAGAAATACTTCGGTTAATCTGAACTCCTACTTCGAAGAAATTGAAGATCTTGTTAATAAATGATCATCTTGTGAAATTGGCTATTGAATTCCTCTTGTTGAAATTGCAAAAATGTCGTTGAAATCTCTGCTGTTGTGGTGTTTCTTGGTGCATTATGCACAGATTTTATGCCTTCATTAAGTTCCTCCATTTCAGTGGAATTATAATTGATTCCAATTTAAATTTTTACAAAAAAATGTTGCTTTTATTGTCCGACGTGCATTATCACACTTGATGGACATAAGTGAGCAAAGGGAGTGTAATATAAATAAAAAAAAACTACTGCCTTTACTTTGACATTTTTGTGCCCTTTTTGTAGGAATCGATGAAATCACAATTGATGTGAAGGGCAAGAAACTCACGGTGATTGGAACAGTTGACCCTGTCAGTGTCGTGAGCAAACTGCGGAAGAAGAACTGGTCAGCCAACATAATATCAGTAGGGCCAGCAAAAGAACCCGAGAAAAAAGAGGAGCCGAAAAAGGAAGACAAGAAAGAGGAGCCAAAAAAGGAAGAAACTAAGGAAGAAACAAAGAAAGAAGAGGCAAAAAAGGAAGAAACTAAGAAAGAGGAGGGTAAGAAGGAAGAGGATAAGAAGCCCGGACCTGAACCAACGGTAGGCGTAGTAATGCCATATCGGCCTTATTATCCTTCCATGCAAACATATTACTATGCACATCACAGCATGGAAGAAAATCCCAACGCATGCGTCATATGCTAAGCCGGTTGAAAATTCAATCTACTTTTTTTCCGTTGGTTTTGGAATCGTATGGAATCGACGCAAACCCGAGACTATTCTAGACAGTCAAACTCTGCTTATAGATGATGAGTTTATTTGTACGATTTTGTGATATGTTTAGCACTCAATAAATTGCCATCATTTTCATGTACGAGTCACCTTGTGTATATATAATTGGTTGCATTAATATATGGTTGAAAGCTTTGCTGGAAAGTTGCATTGTGCACGTAGTTTTCCCGATTGAAGACAAATTCTGAGGGCATGCTTATGGTTTATTGATTGATTATGACTAGGACAAATTGCTTTGCTAGCTATTTAGATGTTTGTTCTTGTTGAATTGTTTGTTTAGATGTTTGAGGTTTGCACATGATCATCATATACTTGTCTTGTATACTTCAATGATGTGACGAACTTGTATTTGACAAGACGATAGGAGAAAAGAGAGGTTAAAATTTTGTTTATCGTATTGTTTGAATCCTTTTTTGCGTCTCTTAGTGGAATTTGAATGCACGGTTGCAAATTCTTATTCTCCTTGCAAGATTTTGTTTACACGAGTAAAGTAGTTGATATTTGTGTTTGTTTTAATTAAAATTTAAGCTCCGTGTCTCACACAGTGTCGATAAAAGTGGGTTTGATCAGTACAAATTATAATCTAATTTTTATCGTAATTCTTATAATCTAATTCTTATTCTCCTTGCAAGATTTTGTTTACATGAGTAAAGTAGTTGATATTTGTGTTTGTTTTAATTAAAATTTAAGCTCCGTGTCTCACACTGTGGATAAAAGTGGGTTTGATCAGTACAAATTATAATCTAATTTTTTCTAAACATAAATTGTAGTTGGTGAAATAAGGATATGAAATTAAAAAGTTACATACATTGTAGTTGGCAATTAATTTTTGCAGTAGATCATCCAAATTTTGGAAGTTCCTTTACTTAATGCTGACATAATGTCACCTTTACATCATAAAAAATCTACCCATTGATATAGATGTGGATATATTTTTAAATTGGATTACGAAACAATCTCGACTAAAAAAAATTTTAAATTATTTAGAAACGTGACGCATTTATTTTAACTTAAAGTCTATAACATAATTTTCAGAAAGGGCTCCCAGCAAGATTTAGACTCAAAATATTTGCGTGTTCCAAAATCATTTGATATCACGTTATTGAAAAGTTTAAACTGCAAAAAAAAAAAGAAATCAAACTTTCGCCATTTAATAAGTAAATACATTTATATATTTAAACTTTAATCTTCAGTTATGATAAAAAATACTTTTATTTCATTTCTATAACAACATTAGGAGAATAACTCTTCTAAATCAATGGATTAGACCGTTGTGAATTTTAGCGATATATTTATTTAAAGTAATTATATTTAACATTATTGATATTAAAATATCAGTTTATGTGACACTAATATAATATTAAATGAAATATACAATTAAATGATTCACTTAATTGTGCATCTCATTAGGATTATCACATCATGTCATCTAAATTGATGCTGTAGTACCACTTATAGATAACATTATTTATTTATTTTCTGATTAGGACAAATGTCTTCCACAATAAATGTAGCAATGGACTTTCACATCGATGGACGGTCTAGTAGGCCATGGCAAAGCAACCGACTTTATTTGGAAACCCCAAAAAAGGTGTTGGGACAGTCAATCAAGTTTATTATAAAAAAACAGCATTTTTTTATCACATCAAAAACAGAGAAAATGACATAGATTCACTTGTAATTTAGTACATAGAAATGAAAAGAGACAAGTCTAGGCTATATCCATCGTGCCATGCAAACTCGATATGACTCTGCCACTTGTGAAGATAACTTAATTAGAACACTGTCATTTTTCTTTTCATAACAAGAAAAAATGACTGATAGTAATTATCGTAAAAACTAGTATTTCACTTTTTTAGGATTCAGTAATCCTCCAAAAATTAGGTGGTATATTCTTATTAGCTTGAAACAATTAATAAATGACAATTTCTTCTTGGTAGAAATGTAAAGCTCAATGATAACACGCCATATATCCATATTGTCTATGTTTGAACAAGATCTAGATCACAACAGGCATGCCAACTATTCAAACACGGATGCAAGAAGTTGATCGAAGTGTATGATACGATTTCCAACTTGGTACCACGTGGCATAAGACGAGATGGAAGTTGAAGGACATTGTGGGTACCCCAGGGTTGTTTGAAACATCTTTAATGGTGTTTTTTTACGACTGCTATCAACAATTCACCTCTTTGCAGCATTCACCCTTCAGATCATTAGATTGGAGCATTCCTAATTACAACATTTCAAAGGAGCCAATATATAGTGCCAAAAAGATCATGTTGATCATATAGAACAGCTGTACATGTCTCCTTTTGTTCATATTTTACCGCTGGACACATTCTACAAACCCAACGCCACAAAAGAATATGCATCATAATATTGATAAGACGAATATCTCAATGATAAAGTCGTATTTATTCGAGTTATATAACTAAATCAAATAACCCAGATTTTTAGAATTCTTTTAGCATGTTAGCACTATGCAACTATCATCAAATGTTCTTACGATGAATTGCAAATATGAAAAAGAAATACGTTCTCGATGAAGTCAACATTTTATCGCAATAACCGTTTGAATCAATTATCTATTTCATCTCCACGTACCAGCTTCATGTAGAATTGTAGAGAGCTATCGTTTTTTAGCTTGATATAGGCCATTTCTTTATCAACAATGTACTAAATCTTGATACATGACCGTCTCATATCTACATTCAACTCATCCGTTATCACATCCACAAGCTCAACGTATTTGCAAGCGAATGGAAACCAGAAGACTAACTGTATGTGACCTGCTCATTAAAAAAACATTAATTGAATTATGCGATATTTTAGAGCTCGCTGCTCCAGATTTGCTCATCCTTCAATTAATAAATGTTCGATTTTGTTAGTAATGTTGATCAATTGCCCAAACAAATCTGCATATTCTACGTTCTTACGAGAAAAATATTTCATAAACCACAGAAAAAATGGGAACACATGGTTATTAGTAGCAAATAATAATCGTCATACTCTACGCAAGTTACAAATCATAATTGTTGAATTTCGTCTATTTGGGAAAGAGCCATTGAATGCAAGTCATCACGTCAGCTACAAAAAATGAAATTGGGTATAAAAGTAGAAGGAAGCATATTTCATTACTATTTACATATAACGAAGTAGGGCGGACAAAACTCGGAACCGAATCGGACACGAATCGAATTGAGCGGTTATTCTTAAATTAAATAATCGAACGGATATTTAAATCGAGAATTGACGGGTTCGGTTCTAGACCGAGAACCTAAGAAACGAATATCCCTAATTTTTTTTTATCTTAAATAAATTAAATTATTTTATTTCTTCTAAATAAGTTTGCTAACTAATTAATTTAACCCAAACCAAAAATATGATTTTTCTATTTCTAATTTTCAGCCCAGGTCCAATAAATCAAATTGACTTAAATTTTACCCAAATCTCTTATTCTACCGTAGTGTTGTTTCTGCCATTATCCAAAAATCGAACTGAAAACATCTATTTACTATTGTCTTTCTCTTTTTGTGATTTTAATAGCTAAATCTATGAATAACTCAACAAAGAGAGGCGTAAAAGATATCACGAGATTGAACTACGTTATTTTGTAAGAATTAAAATTAAACATGTCATTAGTTGAATTAATGTAATGTTGTTGCAAATATATAAAAAAAAATTAATTATTGTACGTGTTGGGTCTTAAAGACTTCCTTTAAGTCTGAAATTAATACAGAATTTCAGAGAGTTCATTTGCACTAGCAGAATTGATGTAGAAGCAAACAGATAGACAACAGAAAATGAAACGAGCAGGAAGGAAAATGAAGAACAGATGTGAGACGGGAAGGTAACTTTCTCAGCCATTTATTCCCTAGACTTTACATTCATTTATCATGAATCAGTGGAAGAATATTCAGATTGTTTTTCCTCTTCAATCTACACTTCCTACTATAGAATTACATAATTTCTTTGACTCTCGAGCTCTCTTTATTCATACAACCAATGCAGCTATTTATAGATACAATGAGGTATAAAAATGGTTATTAACTACCTAACGAACTAAAGCTCCATATAGTTGAAGATTCCAATTGAAATCAGTTGCAAAAACAGT
>CAIGRP010114577.1:0-31226 GCA_903798385.1 Fraxinus cuspidata | reverse complement strand
TTTGAAAATTTTGACTTGATTATAACTGAAAACACTCAAAACGACAAATTTATTGTTTTGTGTTTTCTTTACAAAATTTTAACTTGTTTTCAAAAATGCGTTTTCGAAAATGGGAAAGAGAACGCGTTTTCGCTGTTTTAGAAAATCGAAAACAGAAAATGGTAAAGAGAACAGACCCTTATTTTTTTATAACTCATTATCAACTATACATTTTCTTATAATATAATTTTATACGTAAATTCAAAACTTTCAGCTCAATTTCAATTGAATCACTAAACTTTTTTTTATTATTTTTTTTTGAAACAAAATCGGGATCATATCATTCCATTTCTTCATGCACAAAAGGCACAATACACACGGATTAATACCAACCAAAACGACAGAAGGAAAAGAATTGGCGAAAAAGCAAGTTTGAGGGCAACTTTGTTCCCATTTCTGGATACAACGTCACAAGAGTCACATCCAACCTCCCTAAAGAAAATGCTAACATCAGTGCAATGTGCAAAGCGGACGTTGGACTAAGCTCAATGCATTGCATTCCAATTTGGCCACCGTCCTGTCTATTCGTTCTGCCAGCAACAAGCCTTCTCGGAGAGCAAAAGCTTCAGAATCCCCAGGAAAGACTTGTTTCATATGGTTTAATAAATAGTAAAATGGTCAACTTTGAGCTCAAATTTCAGTGGAACCCGTAATTTATAATTATAATTAACGGGACCAAACATATTTATATTGTACTTCACGATGTGATTAATGTCATATACTTATTTATCGAAAATTATTTAGAATTGAATGAAATTTTTAATTTCAAAGTTACCCACTTGAAATTTTAAGGGTTTGTTTGATCCCCCCTTTTTTTTTTGAAGAATATGTTTTGTAATAGCAATTTTTTTGAAGAGTGTGTTTAAAAAGTAGAAAAAAATTGGGTTTATGTGTAAAGTTATCTTACTAGAAAAATATTGATTGAAAATAAGTTTGTGAAAAAGTAAGTATTTATAGAATGGGGCACAATAGCGACTAAGTTAGAATTTGAATGAACTTGCTAATCGAGTTTGGGCTCAAGGGATACCACTAGTATTTAGAAGTGAGAGATTTAGATTCTATTGAATTCGATCGTAAACTCACACGTGCTCCACTATCATCGTCCGTTCGATCGGCTCGGCTCGACGTGATATGAGCACATACATGTGCACGAGTCTATGTTCGATTTCAGTTCAGTAAGCGTGCGGGTGGATCCTTGTTTTACGTATACCTCTTTGAACAAAATTTATTTAAACTTATGAATCAAATTATAATTAATCAAATTATTGGATAAAGAGTAATTCTCTACTTGAGCCCTATTTTTAGGGGGAAATAGATTTTTAATAGTGATTTTTTTGGAGAATTTGTAGTTAAGTTACTGTTGAGCCACATTCTCATTTTCATTTTTCTACTCATTTTCAACCACACTTTCTTAGCGATATCAAAAAGGCTCGTACGGCCCGAGCTATGCCCGGAATGGCATCGGCTCGAGCTCGAACTAGTTCGTGGCTCGTCCTTGCCCGGACATGGCCCAAGCCGAGTCCAATTTTTCTTTTTTTTTTTAAATTACGGTGCTGGTTGTCTTTTTTATTTTTTTAAGTTTAAATGTATTTTTTATATATTAATATATAGTTATTATTTATAATACGTATAAATTGCACAAATTTTAAATACATTATAAAAAATTATAGATTTATAACGAATTAAAAAAACTTGAGTCAGCTCGACTCGGCTTGGGCTCGACCAGCTAAGGCTCGAGCCAAAAGCTCGAACTGAGGCTCTGTTTTTTGGCCGAGCTTTTGCTCGGCTTAGTCTGGTCTAAAAAAAGATCAGACCTATTTTGCTCGAATCGAGCTCGAGTTTTGAGTTTCAGCTAGTGGTTCGACTCGTTGACATGGTTACACATTTTTCAATTAAATACTATTTTCCATCACATCAATAATTTTTCCTTCTTTTCCAACCACATATTCCCCATCATATAAAAAAATAGATTCTCTCCTAAAAAATGTTCTTCAAACACACTCTAATAAATAAAGAAAAATTTTGAATTTATGTGCAAAATTATTTTATTGGAAGAATGTATAATTGAAAAGAGTTCCAGGAAAAAATGGGTTTTCAGATAATTAGGCACAAACAAGGGTTGAAATTATTTCTAACGATATTTTTAAATCTTAACCCTTGGCTTGTTTTCTCGTAATTTCTGTTTGTGAACTTCTGTGTTCCACGTCAGTTTTTTGTAACAAGCGTCTGTAACTGGCATAACATATTTTTGTTAACTGGTCATGGACCTTTTTTATTATGTTTAGGAGATTACTCGACCGTAAGAGATGCATTTTTTCAATCCGAACAAACCATCTGTTCGTTTTTAAAAAGAATTGCCTTAAAGTCACCAGTGATCTGCAAAATGCTTATTTGAATGGCAACGAATAAGTCTAAATAGCTTGGCTTTTTGCTAGAAAATTTACACAAGTATCGTTGTAAACCCTTTTGCGTTGAATTGTATCTCTCTCTATAGTCTAATATTATTTTAGAGTACGAAAATACTATGCCAAGTTTGAGCTACATTATCTAAAAACTTATTTTTTTAAACTTATTTTTAATCACATTCTTCCTAAATATAATATATACATAAACCCCAATTTTTTTCCCCTAAAACTCACTTCTACAAAATTCATTTTTTTAAAAATAATGGGGCTCAAAAGGAGGGTATATTGAGTTTGTGAGAACTCTTACTAATTCTTACGCTACTTTCATAGGAGAGGATATTGATTCTATTTAATGGTGGCAAACGAGTCTGTAAGCTCGGGTGACCTGTGGCTCGAGTTGGAAAAAGCTTGAGTCGAGCTGACTCAGAGCTTGTTTGTACGAACCAGGCTCAGACCAAGCCTAAAAAATGAGTTTCGGCTCGAGCTCAGGCCAGACCTCGAGCCGTACAAGCCCTGATACAAACCAACCCGTATGTGGGATCGTGTTGCCTGCCCTTTTTAAACCACTTGCATAATTGAATTTTCTAGTTTGTAAATTAATGATTCTTCAGTTTGTAAAATTTGAAAACATTCAAAATTACTTTTGTATTTTTAAATTAATTTTGTAGTTTGTAAATTAATGATCACTTTTTTGTATATTCAAGTAAAAAAAATCGAAAAGTTCGTAAACCAACTTGACTCGACAAAGGCTCGACCCAAATCACAGGCCAAGCTCGGGCTTGGCTCAAGTCCAAAAAGCTCGAACTTTTTTTTTACGACCTGATACCAAGCCTCAAGCTTAAGCTCGCGAGCTAGCTCAACTTGACTTGTTACCACCTCTACTTCTATCCTATAAGATGATTGCGACTATCTTTAAGCACTATAGAAGGGAACAAATTCTTCTCAAGGACAAATCTTTAAGTCGTGAGATAGAATTACATTCTGTTCATAGTTTATTTATATTTCGGTTTCATCATTTTTCTTTATTCAAATGCAGTTCCAATAATCTGCAACAGTAAGTTTCTTTAGATTGCTTAAAGGAGGAAATACTATAGAAACAACAATCTTAAGACTTTTTTGTTTTATTTTCTGATTTATTCTACTTTCTTATTTGTTTGTCTTCTAATTGTGTACTTGAAATGGCTACATCTAGTAATCCATTCCCAAATGCGATTAGAGAAAAATTCGATAAATTTACTAGATCAAATTTGAAGCATTGACAACAAAAATGTTATTTTATCTGACAATATTAAGTTTGACGAAGTTTCTCAAAGAAGATACACCTTTATACAAAGAGTATGAAAGTTATGTAGAGAAATTGATTGTGATTAATGCACGAAAGCACTCGAATTTTCTTTGCAAAAAACTACGTAGTCAACGAGCTGGACAACACATTTATATAATGTATATTACAATCTAAGGCCTGCACAAGAATTGTGAGAATCTTTGAACATCAAGAATACAACTGAAGATCCTGGTACAAGGAAAGTTTTCGTCGTTGATTTTGGATTATAAAATTATTGACAGCAAGATTGTCGTATCCCAAATTCAAGAACTTCATGTGATACTTGGTGATATCCATGTCGAAGGAATAGCTCCCAGCAAATCATTTTCAGTTACTGCATTGATTGAAAAATTGTTACCTTTATGAGAGGACTTCAAAAATTATCTTAAGCAAAAGTGCAAGTAAGTAAAGTTTATAGATATCATTGTTCGGTTGAGAATAAAAGAAGGCAATTGCAAAACTGAAAAGGCGAGTTGAGCATTAAATAGTGGAAGGAGCTTCTGAGGCAAACAATAAGAGGAAGTACAACAGTAGAGGGCAATTAGGTTATTCAAAGGCTCCTAAAAAAATTAAAAGGCGATTGTTATAATTGCGACAAAGTAGGACATCGGTCCAAAGAATGTCGAAAGTTAAAGAATCTCAAGGGACATTATGCTCCGGCCAATATAATAAACCATGACAACCATTCTGATAAGGTGCAAGATATGAATCTTTCTGTGATCATTTTTGAATGCAACTTAGTAGAGAATACTAAGGAATGGTGAATGGACATTGGAGTTACTTGTGCAAACCGCCAGATGACCTCTACCTATAAAGCAATGGACCATGATGAACTCTACATGGGAATTTCTTCATCTTCCAAAGTTTCTTCCAAAGTTGAAGAAAGTGGAAAGATCATGTTGAACATAACTAGTAGGAAGGAACTTACATTGAATATCGTTCTTCATGTGCCCGAGATTCGTAAGAATTTAGTATCCAGTTCTCTGTTAAGCATGAATTGATAAGTTAGTCTTTGTATTAGATAAATTTGCCTTTACCAAAAATGATATATTTGTAGAAAATGGCTAACTAAATGATGGGTTTGTCAAAATGAATGTAATGACTATTGTACCTTCAGTGATGAATAAGATTTCATCTTCCTCTTGCTTGAATCATTTAGCATTTGACATGAACGATTATGACTTGTAAATTTTAATGATTTGCGTAGACTAATTAAATTACATTTATTTTCAAAGTACGATTTAGATCCTAATCATAAATGTGATATATGAGTGGAAACCAAAATATCTCGTTTATCTTTTCATTCCGTAGAAAAAAGTACCGAACTCCTAGATTTAATTCACATTGACATATGTAATTTAAATTTTGTTCAAGTTAGAGATGATAAAAATTAATTTATCACTTTTATCAATTATTGCACTCGATATTATTTTAGTGTATCTATTCAAGCTAAGACGAAGCAATTGAAGTGTTTCAAACACAATAAATTTGAGGTTGAAAATCAATTTATAAAAAAAGGTTAAGGCAATGAGAACTAATAGCTAGAGACAGTGAATATGATTTTTCATTTGAACAATTCTGTTTAAAACATGAAATTATTCATCAAACAATCGCGCATTAATCTTCTCAATCTAATGGAACTGTTGAACACCAAAATCAATCATTGAAGAAGAAGATGAATGCTATGCCGATAAGTTTAGGATTATCCCAAAACTTATGGAGGAAAGCTTTGCTCTTTGTTAATTATATTCTCAATAAATTACCACATCGGAAAAAATTAAAAAGACACCTTACGAATTATGTAAAGGTTATAAACCTACCTATAATACTTAAAAGTAAGTGGATGATTGGCTAAGGCAGCGGTTCATAAATTTAAAAAGGTTAAGAAAAGCCTAAAAATCATTGATTGTGTATCTTTTGATTTTGTCCTATCATGGAAGTTCGTACATATTTATTGTACACAAGTCCGAAATTCCAATATAAATGTTAATATGATTATTGAACTCAAGGATGCTACATTTTTTGAAAAAAAATTTCCCTATAACATGCAAACCGAATAAAATCCACTAAAGAGATTTCGAGAAAATGAAGAGGTTATAGATAAAAAATCTATGAATGAGAGAGAACAAAAATGTAGTAAGATGTCTAGGATGACAACTTTATTTGGGTCCGATTTTCTAAAGTATTTATAAGAAATGAACCTCAAAACTATAAAGAGACAGTATCATTTATTGAAACTTCATATCGGAAAGAGGTTGTTCATAGTAAAATTAAATCCATGATAAAAAATCGTACATGAAAATTAGTAGACCTTCCATCAAGTAATAAGACACAAAGATGTAAATGGATCTTCAAAAGGAAAATAAGGGCAGATTAATCAATTGGCAAATAAAAAGCTAGATTTTTCCTTAAAGTCTACAAGCGAAAGGAAGGTTTTGACTATTTCGATACATATTCATCTGTTCCAAGAATTACTTCCATTGTATGTTTATGGCAATAACATAATTAAATGATTTGGGATCCATCAAATGAATGTTAAAACATCATTGTTGAATGGTGAATTGGATAAATAAATTTATTTGGAGAAACTTGAAGGATTTTTGCCTCATGACAAGGAAAAAATGTATATCGACTTTGTTAAATCACTTTATAGATTAAAGTAGGTTCCTAAGAAACGGCATAAAAAATTGACACAATATACGTTGTCAAGTGGTTTTAAAATTAATGAGTGTGACAACATGTGTATGTCAAAAGCATTCAAAATGAATGTCATGGTATGTTTATGCGTAGAGACATACTGATTATGTGTAATAATGATATCATAATTCTAACTACTAAACGAATGTTAACGAGTAAGTTTAAAAAGAAGGACTAGGGTGTCACCAATATTATATTAGGAATTTAGATCTTTAGAATATTCGATGGTCTTATATTGTCTTAATGAGACTATATAAGAAGATTCTTGATAAGTTCAAAAAATATGACTTCATTTCTATGAAGACACCAATTGATGCTAGTATGCATCTTATTTCAAACATCGTCAATAGTAAGTCTCAAGTGGAATATTCTCGTATTATTTGCAATTTAATCTATGTTATAAAAGACATGACCTGGTATTATGTATTCTATAGGTAGACTAAATAGGTATATGAGTAATCCAACAATACTTGAAGGATATTACGATGTGAATTGGATATCAGATGCCAAAGACTCCAAGCTCATGAGTGAATATGTCTTCAAATTTGGAGTAGTATCATAGAAATCTTCAAAACAAACATGTATAACTAGATCAATAATGGAATCCGAATTCATTGCGGTGGATAAAGCTAGGGAAAAAGCCGAATGACTACGAAACTTTCTAGAAGATATTTTATGTTGGACAAAGCATGTGCTTGCTATATATATCTATTGTGATTGTCCATCAGCAATTAGAAAGGCAAAAAAAAGCAATAAATCTTGATATATACATCTTAGACGTAAGATCGTTAGACAATTGATTTCTATTGATATTATCTTTATATATTATGTGAAATCAAAAGAGAATATTTCGGATCCGCTAATTAAATGTTTGATAAGTGAAAAGTCAAAACTTCATCGAGGGAATGGGGTTAAAACCGGAAAGTAACCAAGAGTTTTCATTGTACCAACCTAAACTAGTTGACTAAAGATCTTAAGATCCAAGTTTAATGGGACAATCGATCTGTGAAAAACTCGGTACACATTACAAAGATTTATTACCCATGATGAGACAGTGCACAACGGCTTTGAAAATTAGGTTATGTTGTACTTTTAATGATCTTTATATTTTGATCTGTTCAAGTGGAGTATAGGAGAATACTATTTGTGGAGTAACCTATGTGGGTGAGAAGGAACCTCTTCTACAAGTATTATATGAAGATGAATTTAAAAAAAAAAAACAATCATGAACCAAGAGGTGTCCAAGATCCAAATAGATATAAATGTGAGAACTAATTGTCTTCGAAGGGAACTATATGACTTCAATTGCTAAGTTACACGAATTGCAAATGTTCAAAGCATTTTTCTATTGATTGACCAAATAAATTCGATAGATTTTTTACTAGGAAAAGCTTGCAGTCTCTGACTACTTATTCGAATGCAGTTTCTCTTCATTTGTATCTATTGTTGTATTGTTCTGGAAAAGTCGATAAATTTCATTTATGTGGGGAATGTTGTAAATTATTTATTAAATAGTAAAATGGGTTAACTTTAAACTCAAATTTCAGTAAGACCCACACTCTAAAATTAATGGGACCAAACACATCAATTTTTTCTCCGCGAGATAATTAATTTTATATATTTAATTTTCAAAACTATTTAAAATTGAATGACATATTTGTTGCCCATTTGAAATTTTAAATAAGTGAAAAATTAGGAAACCTTGAAAACTTTTATTTGGTTTATATTGTGGAAGTTTGACATTGAGTTTGAGCCCAAAGGGTATCACTAGTCATTGAAAAGGGGGAGATCTAGATCATATTGAATTCGGTACTAAGTTCATAGGTGTGGCGCAGTCGTCCGTTTGGCTCGGCTCGACACTGCACGAGTATGAGCACGGGTTTGTGGACATGTCAGTGTCCGAGTCTCGTTCGATTAGAGCTCATGCATGTGAATTTTGTTCTACATATATCTTTTTGGATAAAATTTATTTAAATTTTTTTGGGTGAAATGATAATTAATCAAATTCTTTGTTAGTTAGTGAAATTATTTCTAAAAGGGGGAGATCTAGATCATATTGAATTCGGTACTAAGTTCATAGGTGTGGCGCAGTCGTCCGTTTGGCTCGGCTCGACACTGCACGAGTATGAGCACGGGTTTGTGGACATGTCAGTGTCCGAGTCTCGTTCGATTCAAAGCTCATGCAGGTGAATTTTTGTCCTACATATATCTTTTTGGATAAAATTTATTTAAATTTTTTTGGGTGAAATGATAATTAATCAAATTCTTTGTGAGTTAGTGAAATTATTTCTAAACGGTATTTTAAATCCCAACCATTGACTTGTTTTCTATGTAATTTTCAATTTCTAAGCATTTGTGATCGATGTCTTTTTTCTGTAACTGACGTCTTTAATCGACATAACAAACATCTGTTAATCGATCGTAACAAATGCATTGTTTCAGTCCAAACAAAAATGTATGTTCATTTTTTAAAGGTTGTTTGATTCGTTAGTAAGTTACCACTTTTTTTTTATGAGGATTATGCTTCTTTGCCAGAAGGATCTTGACAAATGCAGTGACAAAAGCTTAGGTGATAACAGATGATTGGATGTAAAAGTTGACTATATTTTAAATAGTTCAATAATAGAATGACACACAACATAATGTCAATATTTTTGTTAACCTATCTAGCAGTATAGCATGATTGTTTCTATAAAGGCTTGTAAAATATAGTGATGACAACGAGACTAATATGAGACGTGTCGGCAATTCTCACCCCCCGTCCCATCGAGTATTTTTGTTACCTTGCCTCATCTCCATACCTGTTTAAAACGGGACGGGGCGGGATAGAGAGGCGAGGCGGGGCGGGGCCACTACCCCATTTATCGCCCTATTTATTTTTATTTATTTATTTTTATGTTTTATATCTTTACTTAGTAAATATTATTACTTTTTTTATATATAAATTTGTTAGAAATAACTTATGTTCTCTTTTAAAATATGATAAATCTATAATTTTTGTTTGAAAAAAACTTAAATTTAAAATTAACTTTACACGGGACGGGTAGCGGGGTGTGGACTATGATTCTCGTACTCGCTTCAGGGCAATGACCCTCACTCCGTCCCCACCCCGTTTATTTGATTAGGCAAGTAATCCCTGCCCCATTCGGGGTGGGGCCCCACGAGTTTCGAGTTGAATGAGCTTTTTTGTCATCCCTAGTAAAATATTCAAAAGACCATGAACAAGTCTATAAATAGCATGCTTTTTGTCAAAATATTTATACCATTTTCATTCCAAATTTTCCTGCTTTAAATTTTAACGCTCTAAATTGTGATATTATTTTCGAGTACGAAAATACCATATAACACTATATTGAGTTTGTCTTACTGATTGTTGTGCTACTTTCTGTAGAGACAAATTTCTTTTTATGAGGGAGAACACGTCATGATGTAGGTGAGCCCGAATTGCATTCTGTTTGTGATTTATTCCAATTTTTTATTATGTTTACCCGAGCTTCCCCATACAAGATTGCATCAGAATTCAGCTCAAGGGAGCCTGGTTTCGGTTCTGAAAAAGACCAACAGCTCCCGCATCAGTATTTCCCACGTCAAACAAAAGACCAGCACAGGCTCCAAGATCCGACAAGCATCACGTGGCACCCTGCCATTCTCAATTTCGTCCCTCTCACGCTGAATGAACCACAACACACAGAAAACCCACTCTACCAAGTTTTTGTCCAGTTTCTGATGCATAAACGAAAATGTGTGCATGCATAAACAAATTTCACCACATCGCATTTTGTCACATATTATCCTTCAAATTTAAGTAAATTGCTTATTAGACAACAATATCGTAACTAATCTTCCACGGATTACGCGGCATCCGAGAAAAATAAAAATTATAACAATATCATTAAATTAAAAATAATGAAATACGATTTTTTTTTTTTTTTTGACACTTTATGACATGGTGTAATGGTAAATTACTATAGTGCACACAAAAATTAAGTGGAAGATATAATGATATAGTTGTCGACTAAACAATTCTCATTAATTTGGGAGACGAATGGTGATGGAATGATGAAATTTGAAATTGAATTTAAAGATTAGTGATCCAATTAAGACCATTAAAACTCAATGATCCAACTAAGATTTCGCTGCTAAACGGTGACCGAAATTGAAATTTACTTGAAGTAGTGGGGATGCACCAAATGAAAAATAATGAACCTCGAAAAATGGGTTCTATAATGTGGTCGGTAGTCAACTTTTGTTAAAATTTGAGAACGATACTTTCAGAATTTCATCATATGCTGATGTGGCAACATTTGGATGGCTGTTTTTTTTTGTTGCCATTATCGAATTAAAAACTACCAAGTGTATTCAGGCAAAACTTTTTTATACACGTAGCAGGACTGTTTGAGGATACGTTGCAAGGCATTTTAAGTGAAGCGAAATTAGTTTGCCGGATAGTCCTATATATTGTATATTTGTGTGATGAAATATTTATGGGCGAATAGGAAGTTGAGTTCAACGTCGCATAAAATGGTGTACGCCAACAACAAAATTTGTTCTTACGGCATGGTTCACAACTATTGTCAATTCGTCCTATAAAATATTGAGCTAATTTTCTCAATGGCCACTAAACTTATGTTTGTATTTTCGATTGCTCACTAAAGTTTAAGATACTAAGTTTGGCCACTAAACTTATTCAAGAGTTGGACATTAATCACTGTCATAACATCTGTTTTAAAAGTAAGAGCACGGGTCATATAAAAGTAATAAAGTGGACAAATGAGTCCGAATTGTTGATCCCATGAGAAAGATTAGTCAATTACACAATAGATAAATTTAATTTTAACATATTTTTGTAAATTTTTTTTAAAAAAATTCATTATTTGAAAAATTCAAATTTATGTGTTTTGTTATTAAAATTAAATTAAATTAAATTAAAACTTGAATTTTATAACGAAACACACAATAAATTTAATTAAATAGATTGTGTGTTTCATTACAAAATTCCAAATTTTAATCAAATTTGTTGTCTATTTCATTGCAAAATTCATTTAATTAAATTTATTAATGAACAATCGAAGAAGTTTTCCAAAGTTAGTGAGCAATGAAAGATGGCTTCTTATATGACTATTTGTTAACGACTTGACGAAGCACCTTATGTGCATTCTATTAGCCATGTCACTACTTTTGTTTAAGATTTGAAACACATGTTATGTTAGTGAGTAGCCTCCCACATTTGGATAAATTTAATGGTCAAAATTCGACATTTTGAACGTCGATGAGGAATCGGAAATACATACACAAATTCAGTGACCATTGGAACAATTAACTTTGAAATATTTCTAATTTTTCATATCTATAGGTTTGATAAATGACCAACCTTTAGGAGAAATCTCACCCAAAACCTTTACCTACTTGTGCTACTAGTCATAACCCAAAATTAAGGTTGCGTAAATACAATATAACATAATGGGTAAAGTGAAAGAGAGAAAAGGTCTACAGGGGTTGAGTACGACTGGGACATTAAAATAAGGATTTTAATATGTAAAGCAGTAAATTAAAATAAATAACTAATTATTACATATATTATATTTAATTGGACTTACCAAACATGCCTTAAAGTGACCTATTATTGTTTATTATTAGATCACGATGAAAAGGATTATTTTTATTTAAAATATGGAAAACAATACGGGCTAGAGAAAAAAAAAGGCTTAAATTCCTAATTTTTTTATTCATAAAAAGTAAATCATTGGAAAAGACAAATTTCTCATCGTTTTAAATAAACAATAAATGAACAAATGAACCAAAAAAAAAAAAAAGAAATCGAAATCCATTAGTTGGTATCGGAATCCCTTTGGAATCAACTCAAGTAACCATCTAGAAAATAGGAAAACAAAATACAATGTGACATATTCGTTGAATCAACTCCGATCTCTTGTCCACAGTAAAAATGATAAAAATTACTTGTTGCTAACGTGACAATAATTATACATTCAAAGAACTTTATTTAAAGTTATTTCTACCACATCAACAATTGGAAGTTTTTGAATGAGTTAAGATTTGCCGTTCTTTTAACATATTGCTAAATACTATGCTTTTATTTGATGGGGATTAAATCATATTTTTAGTATATTTTGATAAATGTTGATGAAATATAAAATTGAAAAATTGTGAATTTTATAAAATATGTGGTTAAAATTAACTATTGAATTGACTCTCTCTAAAATAGGGTTAGATATAATTTATCGAGATGTCAAAAATATGTTGATATCTATCTACTATGCACCAATGGCAAACTGTAGATGGATATTAACATTTGCCTTATTCAATCGTGTCATGATAAGACATCTATATATAATACTAATTAAATTAATAAATATAAAAAGTATTTAAGAAACGAGGAAAATGAGGAATATAAATATTCGCATGCTTTCTTATGAAAAGCCAATATTGTGGCCCTCTTCTACTTTCCCTACATCATTTTCCCTGGCATAGGAAAGGGTTTGGCCTAGGACAAGTCCTATCATCCGATATGATATCAAATCAAACTCTATAAATTTATGATACATGCATTTTACGCTTTAATTACGTGAAGAAAAAAAATGCACTCATTTATTTTTTAAAAGATAATATAGAAATAAAATGTCACTAATAATATTGTTGTTAACATGTGAGGATAAGTAATTTTAGTTGCGGAAATTATTGAAAACTTTCCTTTATCGTGATGTATTTTGAACTCGGTAGATTTCAAGTTGAAGAACTTGAGCGGATTACTTATCGAGTCATGGACTGGACGATATATTTAGATTAAAACAAAAATTCAAATTCCTTTTGTACTTTGGATTTTGTGATTTGTATATAAAGAATATACATAATGAATTACATAATATGATTCGGAATGAAAATAGTTGATAAAAAAATTGATTGTGGTTTAAATTGATAAATGGTAGAGTGGTATGTGACATTATGTAATCCATTATATAAATCTTGATGTATATATAGTAAGATCTTTATACTTTTATGACATGACGTACTAATGCACAACTATTTTGTGGAAGATCCATTACAATATGATTGTTAGTTAATCGATGTTTATCTATTTGGAACACGACGCGTGACAGAGTGATGAAATTAAAAAAAAAAAAAAACTGATTAAAATTTAGTGATCAATTTAAAATAAATTAAAATTTAGTGATCTCGGTTAAAACATTACTGAAAATTCAATGAAGGTAGATGAAAATTGTCAAACAACGACAAAAAAGATTTTTGTACTCTTACATGTGCGTTATCTTGAGCTCATAGAAGGTACAATAAAAAGAAGTGGGGGGTAAATGTTACAGAACTGATAGCCCCCCTTTCAATTGTTGCAACGTAGCACTTTCAATTATTGTACTATGTAGGGCCTGTTTGAGCCCCACGCCCACCCCACCCCACCCTACCCTCTCTCCCTCTCTCTCTTTTTTTTTTTTTTTGGTATAAAATGCATTTTAAAATACTAGTTTAATGAAAAATATGTGGTTAAATAATAACGAAAAAATTTGAATTTACATGTAACATTATTTTATCGAAAAATGTGTGGTTGAAAAGAAAAAAGAGAAAAATATATTTAGAAAAAAAAATAGGGAACTAAACAATCACTAATTTCATCCACATGACATTTCATGGTCACAATTTTGTCACCCATAAGTAGCAGGTCCATTTCTATGCATGCAAACAACTGTATTTTATCATTGTATACGGTGTACTGAGATATCGAGACAAAATATTTCTAGCCATTCTTGATCAACACTAACGATTGAATCTGGAAGCTCGTTGGTTTCTTTCCATTGTTAACCGATTAAGATTCAGCATTAAAATTTAGTTTTCCGACCAAAGAAAGTTCTGTGAATTTAGGGAACATGGAACAAAATTTATTGATAATATTTTTGACAAAGTTCAAGAAATTGAAAAATTAACTAGTTTCAACCAACTTAGGAAAAAAAGGAATAAGTACTAATAAACTACAAGGATTCACTGCTCTAATCTTGTAAGAAGAGCAGATTTCAATGCATCCTCACTTCTCAATCCATTAGGAACCTTAACAACAATATCTTGAAGCATCAGATCATTCACAGTTGACATGCTAGCATGGTGGACATGTAATTCGAGGTCTCGAATCGCATTCATTAGCCTAGCTCCTGGATAATTAGCATTATCTGATTGGAACCTGATCATCCCATCAAGCCCTACAATCTTCACTTCAATTTCTGATGGTACACCTCCAAATGAAGATAATGATGATGAATTAGGCCTGGTTTGATCAACAGATGTTGTTGCACTTTGATTATCCTGCAAAGTGTCAGCTGATTCAATCTTTATTTTCTTGGGATTTTTATGGAGTTTTCCTTCAAGTTCTTCCACTTTGGTCTTCAGTTCATTAATGTACGATACAGCATCTGATAACAAGGATGCCTTGTCCATTCTCGATACGTTCGGAACCACCGACCGGAGGGCGTAAAACCGGTGGTTGAGCTTCTCTCGCCGCTGCCTCTCCGCCTCGACGTGGTTCAAAGGGGTGTCACGGCTGAGACTAGGCTTTCTTCCTCTCTTCTTTGGTGCCTTCTTCTCCACAGGAGTGTCAAGAAAAAACTGACAATCGGAATCTGAATGATCCGAATCGAGATACGAAGAAAGTACAGCAAAACCTTCATCTTTCTTAGCCTTTGCTTCGTCTTGGTGATAACCAGTAACAACACCAATATCAGCAAAAGAAATTAACTGCCCGGAGGATCCATTAATCCCACATGAGTCAAACAGTAATTTAACCTGTTGAACCAGGTTCCAGTTTTCAGCGATGATATCATCAGATCCCAGTTCAAGAACCCCATTTGAAGTAGGTATACAAACCATAGTTTGCATTCCATGGATCTGAGCTTCTTTAGCTCTTTCACAGTTATAAAACCTCAGTTGATTCTCACCAGTCAGCCACACCAAAGATCCCGAGCTAAAGGACTTGCCTGGAACTCCATCTCCAAGAGAGAAAGACTGTGCAAGTGACATAAAATAGAACCATTCTATATCAGTCACGTCGCCATCTACAGGGTTATAACTATCAGGATATTCACCGATCAAAGCCTGGATTCCTCGCATAACCTTCTTCCTCTGAGAGTGAGAACCGGATTTGGGTACTTTCTGTTTAGTAACCCCTTGAAAATAGCCATCACCCCAGACCAAGAAGATACGTCCATTGTCGTCCTTGGATGTTAGCCAGAAAATAGCATAAGACCATTTTTGTGGCTGGGTTTGGAGTATGTATTGGAGTTTTTGTTGCAGGGTTGTTGCAGGGTTTTCTTGAGAGGTAGGCGAAGGAGATGATACAATTAGGTCGTCCATTGATGGAATGTGCAGTGCTTGGCCAAAAGAGGGAAAGACAGAGAGAGTGAGCTGTTTAAGGATAAAATGCTTTGTCTATATAACCTTGTAGTGTGATTTTGTTATACTATAAATACTGAAAATGTTTGACAAAATTTGAACAGAATAACATTTGGAAATTTTTCATTGGTTTTTGAAACAACAATGACAAAAAATGCACCCACGCAGCACCTATATATATGATCTTTGTGAATAATTCCCTTTAATATTTGGTGGTGTATTCGAAATCTGGTCAATGCGATCATCTTAGACTCCATGTGCCAAATAACTAATCAATTTAAATTTTATTTTATTTTAGTTTCTAACATTAAATAATGTGTATTCTATCATAATTTAATTTTCTTTGAGGCTCATACAATTTGACTAGCGGAGTAAAAATGAGCGTACAATTCAGTTCGAAATCAGCTAAGTTTGCTGCATGCCAGTTCACACGGTGATTCGCCAATTATGACCGGTCGTGCTGCGGTTGAGGTTTATTCTTCAAGTTGGAGAGATTTATTTAATCTTAGTAAATTCTACTTAAAAAGTGTTTTTATATTACACAAATACTTTAACGATATATTTTGCAAATATATAAATGAGAATTTTTAGTTTTTTAAATTATAGATTAGAAAAAAGCATGTTTGCAAGAAGGCCGACTGAAATTTTTGAAGGTGGAAATTACACAAATCTAGATGTTTAAAAATTGATTTTCAAATATAAGGTATAAAGTTTGTTTATTCTAAAATTAGGTAATATATATTAAAACCCTAATTTTAACACCCACTACTCCATCCCCTACAACTCTCGCCTCCCCTTCCTTTGTGAATGGTTCACCTCTCTCCCTCGCCTCTCGTCTTCTTCCAAGAAGCAACAATATTTGCAAAAGCAAATCTACCCACTCCGGCAACTCTTCACAGGCAAAGCACCACGACCAGATCTGAGTGGTTTTTTGTGTGGTGGTTATGGTGTCTTGTGTGGTAGCAATTTTGTGGCGGTGGATATGGCGGGTTGGGGTGGTGTGATGACTCGAGTTGGTGCAATCTGGTGGCGGTGGCGGTGGCGGTGGTGTGATGTGGTGATGATGTCTATATTGGTGTTGACATCGACGGGGGTGGAGGTGGTGGCGGGTTTATGGTGGTTGTGGTGTGGTGTGGTGTGGTGATGTCTGTGTTGTTGGCGGCGACATGGATGGTGGTAGAACTTGTGGTAGCAACGAGAATGGAAGTGGTGGCGGGTTTGAGATTTTTTTTTTGTTGGATCTGGTGGTGACGATTTTGTTGGTGGTGGTGCTGTGGTGGCGGCGGCGGCGATTATGGTGGTTGGCGACAGTGGTGGTGGTTCTGGTACGACAGTGATGGTTGTGCTGTCGAAGGTCGCAAGTGTTGGTCGTGGTTATCAATTATTTGGTTGAATGTAACCAATAAATTGGTTAATCCGTGACCAATAAATAATATGTGACTAATTAAAAAGATAATTTGAAACCATAAAATTACATGTGACATAAAAAATTTAATAATTTGTGACTGATTAATAAGTTGTGACTCATAATATTTGTGACTTGTAACCTATTAATTTTTTGATTTGTGACGTATGACAATTTTAATATGTTACTGTAAAAAAATCTGGACTTATAAATTTTCTAATTTGTGATCGAATAATAATCCGTGACCAACTAATTTGATAAATGTGACCAATAAATAAGTTGTGACCTATAAATATGCATACGTGACCACGAATTGTATAATTGTGATTTTAATATATTTAATTAATAAGTACCTGATTTTTGCAATTTTTAAACTTAATGCCTGAAAATTGATTTAGTGATAGTTAATACCTAATTTATGAATTTTTTGCCTTTTTGAAGACGGAATTATTAAGGCCCACTACATGCCTGAACTAGGCCAACTCGCATGTAGGTCGGTCCGAGTCACCGCCCATTTTGATACCGTATATTTCGCTACTACTTATGTTACTTGCATTCAGGGGCGGATTAACCCCAAAAATTCTTTTCTTTTTAATTTTTTTCCCAATTTAGTTAATATTTTCCGTTGACTTTTTTTCTTTTTTCCTTCTCTGCCTGGTTGTTTATGGATGAATAGAAAAGAAATAGCATTTTATAATTTTCTGGTGAAGATCGTCGTTTCTTGAGGGTTTTTCTTTCTCAAATTCTGATAAACAATTTCGTTTTTGTAAAATTGGATCGATAGAAAATGAAAGCCTTTTGTTCGAATTAAGCATTTTCTTGATGTAGGATAGTATAAATTGTATCATATTATTCTCTTTATTTCCCAGGATTTTCAAGAATTTTTGATGATTTTTTTCCTAGAAACTTTCATTAATAAATTTTTCTTTATCCTGCTCCTTGGTTCATGATGTGAACTTAATTGAAATTTTTTTAAGACATTAATTTTCTATTTGACAACCATTATTTTTAATCTCCTTTTTTCATATACACATTTTCAACAACACATTTTCCTAAAAATCACTATTCGAAACATTGTTTTGCCTAAATAATGACTATCCAATCAGGGACTAAATAGGGTTTACACGAGAGATGGTGAGAAGTGAGTTAATAACATTTTGTGAGCTTGACAAGGACAAGATAATTCAACTGTGCAAACCCAAAAATTTTAAGTCTTGATAAGTGAATTCACACACACACACACACACACACATATAATCTCAAATGATTAATTTCAATTTTGTCTAAAGCTCAAACAAGTAGTTGGATGTTGTTATATCAAACATGACTTAATATATGTTTATATATGTTTGCCACGTTAGGTCTAACGTTTGTGCCTCCTATTTCTGTAATAACCATTCTACATGTATATTATAGTTGACATTAAGGTTTACACATTTTCATGTGATTAAACTTATGGGTTTGCCTACACGTACATAATTTTATGTACATAATGGTGACCACACTCTCACATTTGGCTTCACGTGAGAGTGTGAACACCCTTATATACATAAAATTTATGTACATGTAATACATTATTGATTTTGACAACAATCATTATATTACTGTCCAGAATTCTTTCACATAGAGTGGTGTCAAGGAGAACGTACCTCTAGCATTATTCATTTCTATAACAGTAAACAACAACCTTGTTACATATACAGTTTGATTGACTTTTTTTATCGACATCTCATGATGTGCCAACCATTTTGATAATTGATTTGAATAACACATATTCAAATCAATAATCATAAGTTTTACATATCATCGAATGTCAAATTTATTGTAACAAATGATTGTACAACTAGTTTTGTCCAACAAAAATAGGTTTCGATTAAAAACAGAAGATCCAAATTTTTGTAGTAAGGTTAAAAAGAAAAAGAGGGAGGTGCGAGGTACCAATCAAAACATGTTTATATAAGAATAAAGTTGTATGGGTCCCATGTTCTTATTGGAGAAGACAGTAGCCCACGTGAAGTGAAAGTGAATTTTGACATTTTTTTTATGTACGAATCCCATCAAATGGGATCTTGTTCATGTATGCATTTATTCGTCCGTTAGTTTCCATGAGTTTCAATCATTCACGCAAAATTAAGAAATTTGACACGATTAAATTTCTGATTATATTTTATACAACGCATTGCCAACAATTTTAACAGTCCATAATCTCCTGTTCTCAATGAACATGATAAAAAATTCTTTCACTACTGATATGGTAAGAGAATCTTACATATAGTTCTTTCAAATTAATAATGAGAAGATTTTATCATATTCAAAGGAGATAAATTTCAACGATTTAAAATATAGTTTATTTTTACAATACCAACAAATAAAACTAATTAAACTTTTGACCTTTTAATTTTTAGTTGATATAGAGAATCATTAGTTCATGCTCATTGATCATGTTTAGAATGTAATATTTAGAAAGAATTTAAAGCATAATATATAAACTTTTATTTTTTTATTCAATATTATCGCTGAGTTCAAGTGTACATAATTTTATTCATTTTACATATATTATCTTTCATTAAATCCTCTTGGTGTGTACACATTATTTTTAAAAAAAAATTTCCTATATTTCTTGAGATTTGAGTGCTGGCAGAGTTTGACTATGGACACGTACTTGGCTTCTTACACAACAAATTTATATATCATTTTTTAAATGTCGCACGTTTTTTTTACCAGTATCGAAGTGCATAATATAGTGCATGTATTTAAAAAAATAATGTCAATTTCAATTAATTTTTGTGGGCCCCCTCGTATTTGTTGCATTTGATATTTTAAAATTACGTCAATTTCAATTAATTAATTAATTTATTGGTGTGGCCCCAATATTTGTAGCATTTGATTTTCTTGACACGTGAAAGTAATGGATACAATTGCCACCCAACAGATAAGTGGAAACCTTAATGAAATGAAGCCTTGACTTATGGAAATTTATTAATATGTTTATGCTCCAAAAAATGAAGGAACCTTCTTTTTATTTATTTTTCTTCTTCTTTTTTTTTTTTTAATTCTAAGTCAAATAATTACAAAGTATCCTATTGACGCGTTGAAAGATGCAAGTTTAAATAATTTTTTTGCCTATCGATATTATACACTGAATTAAAAGTGATATTTCATTTGTAGGAAGGAAATTTTTTGTTAAATTTTTGAGATTTCTTATACCATAGATACATTGAATTAAAAATGGATATTTGTTAATTGTGGTCCAAGCTTTTATTGCATCTTGTAAATACGAGGCACGTGTTTAAGGATTGGATGTCAAATCCTACTTTATAGAGGATAGACTCTAGTTTCTTAAAACCAATTAAAATTTCCACGGTCGAAAAGCAAGACAATGGTTATTGGTAGTACTTTGCAACATTTCATAGATTAATACAACTGTGTCAAATGAATTTGACATCCCGAATGATAGATGAAGGTGTGACAACAAATTATTGATAACAAAATTGTCTTTTGTTAAACTGGACAATAACAAAATGTCATGTGATATTCTATCAAGGAAATTGGCAAATCTGTCTGGTAACGTAGCAATGTTGCATTTCACAACATTTTTGTGAGTTTAAAATTTTAAAGACTAGTCGTGCCACTTGTAGGAAGAAATATGCATATAGAATTTTTAAGTTGTTCACTTGCTTTCGTTTTTTTTCCATTTTTCTCTTCAAATTTGTTCACATTTTTTTTTTTTAATCTTCAAATTCTTCTTCCTTTATTTGTTGGTGAATATCAACAAAAAATGATTTAATGTACTGAAACGAAATTCTGACTAACCCACTTGCTAATTAGAAAACAAAATTAGAAACGTAGAAAAGTGAAATTCAAAATTTTGAAAATGGTAACGAAAAGAGTTGAACTATTTCTTTTCAAGATGAGAATGTGCAGTACTATTGCTAGCAAACTTTGACACTCATCTTCCATTTATACAATGACCACCACCAGTGGCGAACTCAGGATTTTGAGTCAGCACGGGCGGCCGTTGACCGTCAACCGTTGGCAACAATAAAATATTAGAAGCCCCGTTTGATGCTCACTTTTTGCAAAAAAAATGTATTTTAGAATAGTGATTTGATGGAGAATGTGCAGTTAAAAATAAGGAAAAAAATTTTGAATTTACATGTAATATTATTTTATTGAAAAACGTGTTGCTGAAAAGAAAAGAGAAATAATAAAAAAAAGAGAATCAAACAAGGTCAAAAATTTATTTTGTTCAAACTAAACATATATAATTATATTGTACAAATTTACAATATTCATCAAATGATATTGTGGCTAAGTTTTATATAATTCAAAGGAAGAGTATGAGTCGAATTTATACAATTGCATTCAAACAGCTAGATGTAATATATATATATATTCTAGTCAATTTATTAACAAATTCAATGAGTGCCTCAATAGTCAAACATTCATACTCCAAAGGGTGGTTCCTGGGTTCGAATCCCCCATCAACCCTCCAATTCCATTGATTTTAATAAAAAATTATAAAACTAAAAAATATTTCACAATAAAATTTTTGGGAAGAGATTCGAACCCGAGTCTTTCGGCATGAAAAAAAGAGTTCTAGCCAACTAAGTTACAGCAAAAGATTGAAAATAAAATGAATTATTAGTTATATAATCTAACAACTTTGTTCATTGTCAAAAGAAAAAAATCTTTCCGGCGGATCCAGCACGGTCGGCCGCCGGGGCTCGCCGGGTCCTGGATCCGCCCCTGACCACCACTTTATAATAGTAACATTTCAAATTACCATATAAGTGAACCTACTAACATTTTGAACCTCTTAAATGAAAGGACATAAAATATGCAAAACGTAACATTGGAGTGAAATGTAGAAGACCCAATAGTGTAGGAAAAGATGATGCAGGAATTTACAAACTATGAGGACCTATTTATAAATACTAAAAAGTTGTGTCTGAACATACTTGTCTTGTATGGATATATTCTATTTGACAAATCATGTCTATCAGTAAAAGGACAGACAAATTCTAAAAACCATTGATACGTAGCACAATTCTATCCATTTCAACAATAATATTTTATTTCTCCTGAAAGACATTTAGGATCCAAGGCCCAAACCCAAGCCCATGTCCCACGATGGACACATTTGGCACGTACGTGGGAACTTTAGCTTAAACCTACTAACATGTTCCAAAGACTAATGGTATCACTTGGCGTCCTAACCTAAGTCTCAAAATTAGGGCTATATTAAGTGAACAAATGACATTTCGTCTTTTATTGTGGGATAAACACTTTTCCAACATACCCACTTATTTCAATTTGAAAAAATCTCCAATTTCAAGCTACTCATTTTGGCCTTAATTTTTTATTCACCTAAAATTGATTTGACCAGTTATACGACGACAATCTACTTATAGAGTAGAATATGTTTGTCCTAAGGAATCCCTCATTTGACTAATGAGACTCGCCCAAATAATTGGTCAAATTTGGTCAAAACCAATTTTTTAAACTAACCAGTTTTCAAAAATCCTCATGAATTAAAATTAATGCATAAGGCTATGTAGACACTAACAAAGAGTACAACTAGAAATCTATTGCATCGGAATAGGAACATTATAAGTTTGATCCTTCCTTAGTAGAATACTATAAAATTTGCTTGGCTAATTAGCGAGCTCGATGACTTGAACTGTTCAACCATTTGTTTAAAACAAAACAATAGTAACTACACAATACATCTCTAACACTTTTGGTTATCACGATTGTATTCATTATGACCCTCAGCAACTCTTGAATTTCGTGAGTACTTTAGAGAATTTAAAACTTAAAACATTATCATACAAGCGGACGTACTTCACATTTACATAGGTGATAAACTATCAAGAGTATTTTGTTACATTCTACTTGATCTTCAAGATGTATGAATTGTTAAAAGCTAATTTAACCTAAATACTCTACAAAAAGCTTTTGTATGGATAGGAGAATCATCATACCTTAAGTTATGCTGTTCCATTGAACAAAGATTCTGGTATATTTAATCAACAAGGTTGGATTACCATTACACAGACTTTTATATAGTAAGATTTATATCCATTCATCTCGATAAGTAGTTTAATTGAGCTCTTGGTAAATCTTTAATTAGTGAATTCACAATATTCTCCTTTAATTTCACATAATCAATGGAGATTAAACCATTTCAGAACAACTTATTATGGTATTGTGTCGTTGACAAATATTTCGAGACTTACCATTATAAATATTACTTTATGCCATTTCGTTGACCGACTATGTTTTCTCTCCAACTTTATCAAAAGCTATAAATTCAGATTATGAAGCCACTATGTTTCCTATCCAACTTTATCAAAAGCTATAAATTCGGATTATGAAGCTTAGGCAAACATGAAATGTCCTTTAAAAGTTATGAAGCCACTATGTTTCCTCTCCAACTTTATCAAAAGCTATAAATTCAGATTACACACACACACACACACACACTCACACAAAAGAACTCTAATCAATTATATCCAATGGTCATTATCTACATTGATTATTAAATCTACTGAGTTCGTCGACTGCGTATGCCATATTCTAATGGACAGAGTTTATAATATACATTAGATTATCCTATGATCCGAGAATACTTCAACATAGATACAAATTCTCATTTCTATTCTTGGCCAAATGTAGACTTCTACTGGAATTTTCACTAGACTATCATCGTACACAAACCTTTTAAGTAAATGTCTCAAGAAAATAATTCCTCTAGATGAAAATGACAATAGCCACAACCATATCTTCCTAGTCAAAATTTAAGTGAACATTTTCTTACTAATGATTATATCTTGATTGTTGTCCATGATTAGAATGTCATCAACATATGAACATACTATTACGTAGGCATTTAACGTGCTTTTGATATAAACACATTTGTTATATTCATTAATCATAAAATCATTTGACAACACCGTATTGTCATATTTCTAGTGACATTGCTTTAATGCTTACTTTATTTCACACATGACTAAATGAGACTACACATTTTTCTCCTTTTCAAGATCAACAAATCCTCAAATTGTTTTATGTAGATTTCATTATCTAACTCACATTAAGAATTTATTCTAAAATCTAAAAAATGGACATTGAGATTATATAACCCCACAGTTAAATCTAGTCTAATAAATGTGATATTTGCCGGTGATGAGTATGTATCAAAAAAGTCAATGCCTCATTTTTGTTTAAAACTTTTTGTTACCAATCGTACCTTTTATTTATCAATTGATCCACAACGCTTTAATTTTTTCTTCAAAATTCACTTACAACCTAATGGTTTATTACCAAATAGATCTACCAATTTTCATTTATGATTCTGCATAATAGAATTAATTTCACTATCGATAGCCTATTTTCAGAATGGAGCTCCTGTACTTAAACATTACTTCATCAAATGTCCTTTGAGCATTCTTTAATAAATAAGTAAGAATTAAGGACCAAAATTTTTATTTGTTCTAACCTTCTTAGTTCTTCACTATTTTGATGATTACCTACAGATTATAACTCCGATTTTTTGAAGTAGGGACCAAAATGACTGACTTGAACATGTTGAAAAGTGAAATGACCAAAATTAATGAGATAAAAAATTAAAGGGCAGAAATTAATAAAAAAAAGTTCTTGGACTTGGTGTACAATTTAGAGAAAAAGTAAGATGTATATAAAAAAGGGAAAAATTCATGTATCAGACATTACCTATAGTCCCTTTCATTTCTAAGATAACAGGTTTAACATTATATATATATATATATCTATTAGTTTCCGTTACATTCCTTGAAATCGAGTAACAAATTACCATTGACAACTGGACTCCTAAGAATATATATTTACATCCCTGTAACACAACTTCATCGCCAATTCTGGAAAGAAGCCACATGACCGATTATTATCATCTACATCGCTGAAATTGTGTATTTTTATATCAATCAGACAATTCATGTCATAGATGAAGACAATGATCGTATTAGTTCAGAACCTTTTGGTAAAATTGCAGAGCTGGAGCATTGAATTGTTGTTCATATCTTCGAATTAGATCTCAGAGGGATTGTAGTCACAATTGGTAAGTGCTAAATTTATATTGTTTCCACATCTTACCATATGATAGTTATATGTAGCTGTGACTTGGACAATTCAGGTCACAAACTAAACACAATCATAGCATTAGATCATAACGTTTTAACAAAATCGCATCGCTACGATATTGAATTGCTGTTTAGATCTTCGAATTACATCTTAGAGGCATCGTAATCACAATTGGTAGGTTTTAAATTTATATTGTTTCTGCATCTTACTGCATGATATTTATATGTAGGTGTGACTTGTATTAAATGTGATTAACATAATTCCATGGAATTCATATGTTCAATCCAATAAATAGATTTTGTTGTAATATTAAATACATATATCTGTGACCGATATATACCCAATTTCATAGATGATACTGTCAAAAAGTCGTGTAATCCTTAATGCTAATAATGCAATTTAAGTTAATTACGTTAGTGCACTGTGTGTTTCTACATTGAATCTGTGACCATCATTAAAACGTGTTGTGGAATCTGTGACCTTCTTAACATCGTGTTGTGGAACTATATGACAATTTGTGACCATTGTTAATTCAATTTTCTAATAATAGTTTTTCAGTGTTAGTTGTGACTCTTAATTATATATGTGACTGACCATTTTGTGTAGATCTGCAAACATGGAGTACTAGCATGTATGGTTGTTGAGTGGGTCACAAGTATCATTAGTGTTGGTTGATCGTAATTGTTCTTATACGAGTATCTTGTGGATATTATAATGGCCGAGTTCGGGGTAGATCTTACTAAGGTGGTCACAACGAATTATGTACTGAATATTGATCTGCCTCCCGTCTAAATTAAGAGTTACAATAATGTATTATCTTACGTGATGCTAAAATATATGGATCGTGATCCTGCCAAATATCCAATAAACATTGAGGTGACTCCTGCAGATTTTAAACAACAATTGTCACAGTTGAAATCGATGTACAATATATTGGAGAGTTATTGTCATTAAAAGATACGACATCAGAAATATGCCAAACAATAGTAGAACCATTTAGTCACAGATATGAACATGAACTTACATTTGTATCCATTTCTAATGTTAGAGAGGTGGAAAAAGGAAGCCTTTTTTGTAACAAGGAGCTACTGAAGCTGAGTCTATCTTTTTATGCAATGCAACACATGTTTGAATTTGTGGTTGTTCGGCCAGACAAGAAGGAATATCTTGTCAAATGTTCATATAATGATTGTAGTTGGATATGTAAGTCATCAAAGATGGGAATGACAGATCTATTTAAGATTAAACGTATTACTGATGGTAACACTTGCGCTTCAAACATAGTATTAGGCTCTCACATGCAAGTATTAACATTAGTTATATCATCATGTATCAAATACAAATACACCTCGTCGCGTACTATATACACTCCTGATGATATATGTAATGATATGTTGCATATGAATGGAGTTTTTTTGAATTATGTGAAGGCTTAGAGATCTCAAAAGCAAACTTTGAAAACGATTCGAGGTGATCGAACTAATTCATTTGGAAAAATACCAAGCTTTTTTTTCATTTTTCAACAAACAAATCCTGGCATGGTCATAGCACTAGATCTTGATGGTCACAATAGGTTCAGATATTGTCCATAGCACTCGGTGCATCCATTCGATGATCGACGTATTGTAGGCCTGTGATTATGGTTGATGACACGTATTTGAATACACTATAGTGGTACTCTTTTTACTGCATGTATATAGGACGCTAATAGCAGTATATTCATACTTGCATTTGGAATTGGCAATAACGAGAATGACATGTCGATCATGGTTTTTGGAAAACTTGAAGAAGGCCTGTGGGGATAGGGATGAATTGTGATTTTTTATCGGATTGCCACAACAGTTTCAATAATGCAATTGAAAATGTCTATCCAAAAACTTGTCATGGAATTCGTTTATATTATCTCCTACAAAACTTGAAATCATATTATGGAAAATCTGGTCACAACATAATGCAAACATTCAATTAAGCGGTCCGCGTATACACGATGGCAAATTTCAAATATAACATACAACAACTATATACAATGAATGAGAAGATTAAGGGTTACCTGGTAATATGTTAATTATAATTTAATTATATATATATAATTAAGGCCATAACTCTATATTATGTGATCTGAATAATTGTTTTGCTGCTTGTAGGTCCCGAAAAGTGGTCACGATACCACATGCTAGCACACGAATACTCCACAATGACATCAAATATAATGGAATCAGTGAATGTGGTCACAAAGACAGCAACGAACTACCCTATTGTAAATTTACTAGATTCATTGCGACAAACGATACAATATTGGTTCTGCAAATATAGGGACATCGCACATAGCACTTTCATGAAGTTGGACAGTAAGTATGAGAAGATGATAAGGGAAATGAGCACTGATTTGAGGAATTTTAGGATAATGTATATACTTATTGTATGAAACTTATTCCTTCTGACCTAAATCATATAGATGTGACCTGAAATATATATCCGTGTCATGAACGTTGTCATAACATTGGATACGCTTAAATTATTTTTGCTAGCATTATTTGGAGCATATTTTACATTCTTCGATATTTTTGGCAAGCTATTTAATGTGTTGATCATTATCACTTTTGCTTGATTGTGTTGTAGATAATCTTGCTCGAAACGAGCAAGAACTTAAGTTTGAGAGTACTTGATAAGTGTGTTTTGTACACTTATTTAATACCTAATTGTCCTTATTATTGATGAAAAGAGTGGATATCAACTCATAATTTGGCTTTTGTAGGTCATAAATCCCAAATGGAAAGAGAACAAGGCAAAATGGAGTAAAAATAGACCAAAAGCGCACAAAATTATGAATTTTGGGGACTAAAATGCGTAAGTACAGAAAGTTAAAGGATATTGGATGCAATTTATGGAGGACATATTGAAAGAAATGTCAAATTTTGAGGACCAAATTGTACACGATTAAAGTTGAGGGACCTGTAGTGAAAATTACTATAGAACTTGTGTGCGAAAGAGAAAAAAGAACCTCAATGCGCCTAGGCGTCACTTTTAAAAATATGGGGACATTTTAAATGTTTTTCCAAATTTGGGGACTTGGCTGCAATTTTCCTATGTTTTATAATGCTAAAAATTGGCAGCCACTGATTTGGGCTTCTTCTTCCTGTTGTTCTGCCTTTTCATTTTTCTCTTCTTTTTCTTTTGATTTTTCTTGTAAATTTTTGGGGGAAAAGTAGTACAAGAAGAATCAATCAAATGGGTTGGAGAAACTTTGGGAAAATCAAAAGCTAGCCATTATCGTTTTCACAAATCCAACCAAAAAGGGTTTTTTCTATAATCTTGTATTTTCACCATTGTTTTGCCAAACTTATAATATATTGTTATAAGTATTCTCTTTTTTATCGTTTGTATAAATTGAGCTAATTATTTGTGTTGGGATTTATGGTAGTAGCTTGACCTAGATTTAACTCTTCGATGTTAAATTACTAAGTTCATGTGTTTTTACTATTGTATTTCATGCATTTTCATTTGTGGCCAATGAATGTTTATCTTTAGTAATTTGTATATCGTTTGAGAGAAAATTGTACATTTGAAGCCAAATAGTAGATACCCTAAGTTTGCGTAGGGGATATAGATATACACCTTACTCTAGGTGACCCATTAAGTTATTTTTACAAAGATTTAGTGCAATTATTTGGTTTTAATCAACATAAAGATATAGTAGGTTAAACTAATCAATTATGGTTAATTTTGCTTGAGAGAGATGATTAGCTAAACTTGAAAAATCAGGTCTAACATCGTAAATGAATAATTTGATAATTAGCTTGTGGAGAAATTAATTAGGCGACAGTTATGAGAATCATGAATCCCAACCACGTTTTCCTTCGAAAATTTTCCAAATTTTTATGTTTTCTATCTTTATTGTGTATTTGTCTTCAATGTTAGAATTAAATGGATTAAAGTTGTGTAATCGAAAGTAAACATTTCTCGAGAGATCGACACTCAGACTCAAAATGTCCACTTTATTATTTAAATGCAACCCGTACACTTGCAATTTGTACTTTCATAGCGAACAAAATAGAGAACAAGTAGAAAGTTATCAGATACAGTATCCCAATTCTAACAACATCGTAATCATATTCGTTGGTTAGACCAAGGAACACATCTCTAACATTTTCATTTGTCACTAATTTAAACTGACTAAAATATATTTCCTTGATCCTAGAAGGTACATTTTCTAGTCTCTTCCTTAAGTCATTACCAATGTATTTCAGTCATGTGTCTAAACAGAACTCAAGCAACGAAAACCTTAAATACCTACCTGCAACCTTAAACCATATCTCTTTTTTGTTCGGTTGCTTCACCTCCCTCAATATCATGCAAAATCTTCATTTTTCATTGAATTTCGATGTAAAATTGGAAAGCACGTTTTCTATAGTATTTTTAGTGCTTTTTCCATGAAATCAAGACTCCTCAGGTACTATATACTTCCATTATTGCAATAAATTACAAATGAAATAAGAATACGTCAATATTGAATTCTTGCACATGCATTCAGATTACAAGAACTTTAAATACTACACTAAATAGGGTATAATCACAAAACTAGTCATATACAATACATATCAAACACACAAGGTCACAAATCATTTGTGCACATAGATCACAAATTTATCGTAGAACTCATTGGTATGCATGGGTCACAAACACAAATTTCTCTCCGAACTCCTCTATACACAGGGTCACAACTCATTTGTATATCACGTAGGTCACAAACACAAATATTGTGCAAAACACAAAATACATTCTTTATACATTTCAGGATTGTGAGTTCATCATTTAACAATTAGTACACAAAATGTCAGTTCTCATTTATAAAATTTAGTGACTTGATTATGTTCGACATCCTTTCTGATTCTTTGATCTTTTTCTTTTGTCTTCTTCTTTTCTCGAATGCTTGGCTTCCTTGGAATGAGATTTTAAATCATTACTTCTTGTTAAAACCATTCTCGATTTTTTGGGATTTTTCACGAATGTTCAACAACCGTGCACTGTAAAAGATGAAGAAAATGGATTGTGCAATTAGCATTATAAAACGGATTATCAAACAGTGATTTAGTAAAATTTGAATATTTTTGGAGAAGAGAATCGTGTGATTGTAGATGGAAAGAATGGTTTATCATGGGAAGGGTTTATAAGTTTTCCTTTCTTCAAACATGTAAGTGGCAGAGTCGATGTGGATGTATTTTCTCTTTTGGAAAAAACGACGGTAGTTAATTTAGGAATAATATTAATTTAATATATATTAATTATTTAAAGAATATCTAAAATATAGAATAATAAACTTAACATCTGATTTATGATTTTTGTAATTTCCACAATAGTTTATTAACATTTAATCCGCCCCCCATTTTGGGCCTTAAATTGAGTCCCAACAATGCATCGTTTCCCACATTTTTCATAGTGGATTTTCCATAATATGATTTTACCAAAAGGTTCTGAACTAATACGATGATAATCTTCAGTCCAGGGGCGGACCTGGGGGGGTCCTGGGGGGCACGTACCCCCCCAACTTTTCAGTTTTTTTTTTTGTATCAATTGAAATCTACATTTTAATTTAAATCAAAATTAGGAATTAATTTTAATAATATATTTCATGGAATCCATAACTATTTAACTTTTATCAAAATTTACTAAAAAATTGATTTTAATCTCCACCAAACATGAGCAAAATCATAATAAATTTGAATTTCGATAACATGCTAATTTTAAAAAAAATCTGACGATCATACGCTAATCGAATTTAGAAATTGCTTATGTCATCTTAAAACTTATTTCGAGACTACATTATGAC